>JAVQJL010052081.1:0-13958 GCA_036024295.1 Nannoperca obscura
GTGTGTGTGTGTGTGTGTGTGTGTGTGTGTGTGTGTGTGTGTGTGTGTGTGTGTGTGTGTGTGTATGTATGTATGTATCTTATGATACAGAGTTCTGCATACCTCCTGTAACATCTAACTAATTGGGATCATTTTTATGCTAAGGTAACACGAGACCAGGGATTACTGTGGCATGAAAAACTGAAACTGATAAGACACTGAGTTTTATAATTACACTGACTAAGAAACTGAGTCTAATGTGGTGTCTGCCATTACCTGATCCACTCACACATCAGTCTCAATGACATGTCCGCTCCTGAATGCACCAGTCCAAATGCTGAAGCACAGTATATAGCAGTATGATTACTGCATCTTCATTCATATTCTCTGTGTGTGTGAGCTGGACACCTGTGGATCACCTCTCAACTACCTGCGTATAAAAGTGTCTTTGTTGAGTCAGCCATTGTGCCTCACACCTATACTGAAGTGTACTAAGTGAGTTGGCCCTTTTGGCTCCCCTTCTCCCTGTGGTTTCAGGACCAAGCGGTTGTGCAAGACTCTGAACAGGTGGGTCTGTGTTGCTCGTTCGGCTCGGCCAGGCTCTTTTCATCGGCTAAAGCTTACAGGTGTGCTGTGATCTGGTGCAGTCTGCTCTGCTTCGCGTTTTTCCGCATATCTCCCAGATGAAGAGCAGACTATGGTCGATATCATTAACCAAACTAAAGCTGCTCAGCATTGGTTGTCTCAAGTTAAATGTCTCAATTTATTGAGAATAGTGTGAAATAGTCTGTATGACATGGATGTGGTAAATCAGGAGTTTGTCCTGTTGATGTAAAACACATTTTCTTCCCTATTAAGGTACCACTTATTTTTTTCAGCAGATATTGAAATGGTCTGTTTGGTCAAGTTGGTCTTCATCAGAGATTTCTTTCATACAATATTTTACACAAACGTCACATATTTTTGACTTTTAGTGACCTTTATTGGTTTACTTTCTTGTGAAGGTGCAGCGATTGATAGTGCTCAAAAGGGGCACGATTTCCCTTGCATAGTTTCAGATTAGGATCTTCTATTGCTAGGAAGCAACAAGGAAATTTGATAATTTAATACTGATTTGCTATAGCTATAAACAATGATCTACTGCGTGTGGCATGTGGGTGTAGATTACACCAATGATATCGAGGTTCAGCATGAGTTTGGATCTGTGTTTGGCCTTGGCTGAGTGTGAATACTGGATGTGGCAATCTTGGTTGTTCTTGTGCAGAGAGACAAAAAAAATATGGAAAATGAAATTGTAGTTGATTGTTGTTTAGCATTCAGACTGCCATGAAATTTGTTCGCATAATGCCCTATAGTTTTCTAGAAAGCTTCTTGGAGCATCTTGCCATACTGGGAGATTAAGCGTGACTCTGGCATGAAGGAAGTGCTTAGTAGGGAATCTTTTTGCATTTTTCTTCATTAGTCAAGCAGGCATGTGACTTTGTCCTAGTGAAGCAATCATCAATACAGAACAACAACTGAAATTGCTTTTTATGCAGGTGCATCTTCCAAATATGTTAAGCGATACAAAATAGGTGCAAGATAAAAGTGTCCACTAAACAAATGTATATTATCTAATTAAACTTTCTGGGATGATGTTAATAAATAAATAATAAATAAAAAAAAATATATAAATAAAATAGTCATGTAACATGCAACACCAATCTTTGCATGTTGGTTTTATTGCGAGAGATTTCTAATTTCTTTGACTCTTTTGGTCATCATTAAAGAAACTAATTTCTTTTAGTTTTCTTTCTCCAAAATTTAAACATAAATAGCAGAAAAGCTTTTGGTGATCCTACTTACTGTAATAGTTTTTCATCATTCTCAGCATTCCTCGTTTAAGCCAACAAGACCAGCCAATACGGAGGTTTTAATTGGTTTTAATAAAAAATTACTTTGTAATATATATTAAGATGACAGTTTCCACAATGTATTGGTCAATAATTTAACAAGATGAAAGAAAGAAATGTCAACGTGTCCTCTTTGCCACAGTTCATCACACGTTATTAAATTGTATCTGTTTGTAAGGATTTTTGTTTCTCCATAATGGCACCACAGTCTCATTTCATTTCATTCATTTAGAATTCTGCTTATCAATCCATGTATTGGGGCTGTAAGTGAGCAGAGTGAGTGTGTGAGCACATGTAGAGGAGACTTTTTAACAATTGAATTTCAAACATATGAAATATGTATGATAATGGCAGTAGTGCTTTAAAAAAGAAACAAAAAACAGCAACAACAGGGAATTTGGATGTGTTGGTGTGAAAGTATTTCTCACATGTAACTTCAAGAGGAATCCACCACAAGGAAGCTTTGTCTATCTTTAACATTGGTTCAGTATTTTTTAAAATTTGTTTTATGTATATAATAACTTTAAAACAAGGTCCACATTTTAGGAATTCTGAAACTAGTAATTTTGTCTAAACCACACAGTGCAGCTTCATGTTGTGTGTGTGTGTGTGTGTTACTCAAAGTGCATTTTAAAATGTGTATCTTTTACATACCACCCTTTGTGCCCTGAGTGCAGAAAGCAAAGCTAGGCCCAGGTAAGAAGGTGATCACCGAGACGGATGACAGCAACTCCAGCCAGCTGCCTTCCAACAGCCTGGACCAGGTCAAACTCTGCGACTTCTCCTTCCTTGCTGTTCTGGGGAAAGGCAGCTTCGGCAAGGTGAGGCAGCAAAAATAAGGTGGAGCTCTTAGTGTCACTGGTAACAGACAGCAGGAGATCTAAAGGAACAAGAAAAATTAGGTTATACATAGAAGTGACCTTTTCCTAACAATTTGTCTGTCTCTCTGAAGGTCATGCTGGCAGAGATGAAGGCCACTGAAGAGCTGTATGCAATAAAGATCCTGAAGAAGGACGTGGTGATCCAGGACGATGACGTGGAATGTACCATGGTGGAGAAGAGAGTCCTGGCCCAACAGGACAAGCCGCCCTTCCTCACACACCTCCACTCGTGCTTCCAGACTGTGGTAGGTAAAATGCTTCTGGACACACATCAGGACAAGTCACTCCAGGTCAGGTCAAGTCAAATTAAGTCACGATGGGTCTTTTAGCTAAACAGATTAGTCATAAAATATTGTGGAGAGAAGTGGAGGACGTGTATGACGAATACAGTTAAAAAAAAAGAAGTCGAAACAAACAAACCCCAATTACAAGACTGAGGTGTGTGTGTGTGTGTGTGTATGTTCAAAAGCATGTGTCTGTATGTGCATCCACGTGTCTATTGACTGTGAGTCATGACAAAATCAGACCACACAACCTGAGAGCACGTATTGTATGAGTGAAGAGACATGCACTGCGGTGCTTTTACAACTACCCAGAAATGGTAATGAATCTTTATAAATCCTGAGCCAAATCCTCTTCAGAAGAAGTTCCTTCATTCATTTGGAGCTTAAGTGTCTTGGAAAATTACTTTTAAAAAAACTACAAAAACACTGGATGAAAACACTAACTTGAATAGCGTCTTTTATGAAACCTTCCCTTCCTCCCTAAAAAAGCTCAGAAAACATTCTACTACTGTTTCCGCAGACTGTATTTGCAGTACTAGTAAATGTATCTCCTTTAACAACAAGTGTATTAGTGTGGGTAGTAATAGTAGGTGTCATTGTGGTAGTTAAAGTGGCATCAGTTGTGGGCTTGTTTATTGAAATCTAACAGTGCACTTTGATACAAAAGTAATATGGTTTATTTGAAGCCTGTTACTTAGAATTAGTTAATGTAGAGGTTTGATGAAATAGTAAAATGTTGTTTTGAAGGGATGGTTGGCAACTTAACTGTGGAAATGGTAACTTTGACCCTCTCAGCATAGATAGATATACAGAATGCAATGGTATATGACACTCCTCACATATAGTTTAGCCTAAATGTGAAAGAAATCAACACAGAAATTTACACAGAAAACTGGTTTGCGCTGGTTGCCCAATGAAAGTCTATTAGCAGTTAGATTTCTCAAAGATGCCGAGCTGAACTATAGCAGCTGATTAGAGCCGTAGCACCAGCAGGCAAACGGAAGTAGAAGGAAATATGAAGAGACACAGCTTGACATTACTCACAGCATATTCATGAATACACACACACGTTCATTGTGTGTTAATTCACATGTTCATGCTCCCACATACAACAACAGACTGTCACTCTCACACTTTCACAACCTCTCCACCACAAGTATTTCCACAATTTATTTGCAGAGTTTTTTGAATGAAAGAATCCTTGCACCTATACTAAAGCCTCCTAAACTGAGGGTGTAGTATTGGAGACAGGTTTAGCACTGGTGGAAAAGTCAGTGTCTAAATGTTTTTGTCTGTAAATAAATACATTTATAATTGGAATACTTCCGTTTGGTATGCTTTGTGGTTTGGAAGGTCACGTAGTTGTTGATCTATTTCTTGTGTAAGGAACTGTTATTGCTTCATAAAGGTCCACCAGTATGGGTTTGTTGCTATGTGAGATGGTTAGTTTGTGTTTTGCTTGTAAGGGACTGTCAGGCCAAACTTGTCATGGCTACTAAGGGTCTAGCAATGTAAGACAAAGAGAATATTTCCTGACAGAGTGTTTTCTTTTTCTATGAAGCGCTTTGTTGAGGGCTTTTTAGGTCCCCTTGTCATGGAAAGTGTAACAAGAACAATGGAATGACTCCGACAGTGAGGTTAAGGGAGGATGCAAAACTGAAGTCTTTCTTAACGTTTAGAGCACTATCAGTGAATAGAAATGTAGACATGTGGAGCTGTTTTTATGTGCAAAATAATGATGTTGCATACTTTTCTCTCCCTGCCCTCCCCATGCCCCATCTATCCTTAACTCCTTTCTTCCATTCCCTCTATCTCTTTGACCACAGGACCGTCTGTACTTTGTCATGGAGTATGTGAATGGGGGAGACCTCATGTACCATATCCAACAAGTTGGCAAGTTTAAGGAACCTCAGGCAGTGTAAGACATGTCGATTTATTACCATCTGGTGTAATCTGTACTGTATAGTGAATCATTTCTACAGTAAAGCTTTCTTTGAGTGTTCTTGGAGTAAAGGTCAAGTCTATTGTGTTTTAAGTCTGTCAATGTGTGGTTGCTATTGTAGGTTCTATGCAGCAGAGATTGCTGTTGGTCTCTTCTTCCTGCACATTAAAGGAGTCATCTACAGGTGAGAATTAACTATTTTACACATCAGAAATACAGAGCATGCTGTTCTTCAAATTCAGTGGCTACAGTGAAAGTAATAATCTGAAATTTAGTGTCATAATAAATGTCTGTATGCTACGAATAACATGCAGTGAAGTCATCCTATAGCGATTTGTTTTTCTGAAACACCCTGTGCATTACTATCTCTTTTTTGAAAACACCCAGTAGTAGCAATTGTTTTTTTTTTTGAATAAATAGTGTAAGAATATATAAGAAGTATTTAGGATTGGCTGTGAAAGCCACCTGCTGAAACTAATTCTAGTCGGCCTCTTCAAGGATGTTTTGAACGTCTGTGTGCTTCCTCAGGGATCTAAAGTTGGACAATGTGATGCTGGACGCTGAGGGACACATTAAGATTGCTGACTTTGGCATGTGTAAAGAGAACATGGCAGAGGAAGTGACCACACGCACCTTCTGCGGCACTCCAGACTACATAGCCCCAGAGGTAAGGCTGAACCGGGAGAGATGTGTGTGCGCGTGCATGTTTTGATGCATGAGGTCATCTCTGTCACTGTTTTGTCTGAGCCTGTGTCACCCTTGTGCTCCACATTAAGGTCACTGCCTCAGGGCAGACACACAACACACACACACACACACACACACACACACACACTCTATCTCTCTCTCTCATGGCGTAAGCATTCCAGTCAGACAGACGCCCAGTGTGTCCGCTGGCGAATCCAAACTTAACCCAAACACACAAGCTGGGGTCTACGTGTGTCCCGACGGGTTTTCTTGTGAGCAAGTCTTAACTTTATCAGAAGGTTGTTTTGATCAGTTTCTCCAGTTTTCATTTAATTCAAGACAAATCCACTTGGTTATCAATTTGGGTTTTGTAATTTGTGATCATCGTTGTGGTCATTTGCCAAGACAGATAGCAAGATGTTTTGTTGAGTGGGAACATCCTTTTAAAAATGTGGACATGGAAGAATTGTTTGCACATCATTCTGACTTTGAAAACTGATCTCACGTCGACAGAAATCCTTAGCAGTTGTGCATTTTTCTTGTTGAGGAAAGCAGATTCACATGCAGCATTAATACTATATACCTATTTATTAACCATTTCAGTGACAATTTTCTCCAACAATTCTCTGACTGTTCATCAACTGATGTGGCAATTGTGTATCAGTTAGACTGGATTCACACCTAATGAATGGGGACTGACCCTGCACTCAGTCATAGCAAGAGGTGCAGACAGGATAAGTCCATGTTGACTGACATTGCAAATATTTCAATAAATGTGTTCAATATGATACATGTTGTACTATCATTACCAAAATGAAAGTACCTTACTTTGCTGGGTTATAAACACATTGCTCAACAAAACCCAAACATTATGTTTACCTAAAAATATATATATTTCAACCAGGAAATTTCAAAGGCCAAGAAAGCATTTGGTGCTTTGTCGTGTTTACATTCTTCAGAAATGTAAAGACCATACACTGTATATAACGATGGATGACAAGACAGCTCCCCAGAAATAAAGCCAAAACCTTTTGATTGCCTCCTGGTCGCTTGCTGCAGTATAGGACATAAACCCCGTCCCCTCCATGTTAGCAGTTGGGACATGAGCCAAACTGAATTTGTTCTGAATTGCTCTTTTTTGCCGATGAATTTGGTTTTAATTCATTATGTGATGCAGTAAAAAGGGATTGTCAAGTCATGATTGACAACATGTGGTGTGCTCGCGATTGGTTGACCTCAGAGCTGTGGATCACTGCTGCGCAGACTCTGGCTCCAAATGACATAACCAGTGCAAGATGGCAGCTTTTGTGTCCGGGATATTTTTTATTCATTTTTGTGCAGTGGGAGGAAGTGGAGACATGTCATCCATCTTTATATACAGTCTATAGTAAAGACACACAATAATCTATTAATACGCTTGTTTTGGTTTCTGCATTGGTAGGATTGGCATTGGCTTAACAATGACCAAACTGTTGGCGCGAGCATTCACAAGGATGTAAACCATCTAAAAGAAGGAAAGTGGCATCCCAAATAAGTTGCTAAACAAAAGCACTGCCTGTGATTCATGGGATCCATAATTCAATGCCATTTTTCTGGTCTCTTAATCTCTTTATCAGTCTCTTAATTTCACCCAATATAGTAACATAAAAGGTCTGATGTTACAGCTTCCAGCAGATTATTCTTTATGTACGGTTTTAGTTTGTCCAACTCTCTAGCCATTATCAGTCAATTGGCTGCTATTTAAAGATGGGCTTGGTAATTGATTCTCTCTAAAACCCCACTCTGACAGTCTGTTAGGTTAATTCTGCCCCACGGACGCGGGGTGAACATGCTGTAACCGTTCAGAGTCAGAATGACACACAACATGGGGCAGGAGCTACTGCCTCCATAGCACTGTGAGCCAGTGCACACATTTAATGTCACATGTTTTATGCTAAGTGACACGTTATGCTATGTCACACAGTCACATGCATGACAGCATCACAGGCACACAATTCTGCATACACAGATACTGTCCATATCTGTATGCATACATGCGTTCAATTGTCACACAAACCCAGTCATGCACACACTCAGAAACACTCCTAAGTGGAGGCTGACCTTAGAAGATGGGCTCTCAGTGTTGACATTTTCAGATATAATCAAGGGAAAGTGCTCCTAAAATAGTGTGTGACAAAAGCATCAACTATAGATGACTTAACTAGCGGAATTTGACTTCACAAAGAAACCAAGTTCCACATTGGGTAGTAATCTATTCATCCTGAAGTTGCACCAACACAAGTGATGTCTTACTGAACTTTGGACAGATCATGACCAAGAACAGTAAATCAACAGAATTTCCAACTGAACAAAGTTACCAAAAGTCACATTGTCAAGTTTTCGGTGTTCTGACCTTGGAGGGATTTAATTTAAGCATCTTTCTGACTGGACATTTTTGGCCATCATCATGTAGGTTAAGGGATAGTGGTTAGGGGAGAAAATGGGTTTTTGATTATTTGAATCCACCTGTAGTTTACAATATGAACACCAGAGGTATTTATTCACAGAGGTGGGGTTGGAAGCACCTGCCACCTGAATAAGGAAACTCTCCAGCAATACAGTGTGTAAAATGTTTGTGTTTATATGAGCTGCTATGGTGAGGTCACTACTGAAACAAAGCTATGTTGGTGGGTCTGTGCATGTTTATTTCTCAGTATGTGTGAGATAGCTGTGAGAAGAGAAATATTTCCACACCTCTCTTTCTCACACGCACCTGCCCACATGGTCATAACACTATCAGTGAGGGAGTACATTTCTATGTAGCGGTGGGTCCCCTGGTTGTCAGTACACATGTGACAGAATGCAGTGTTCCTGCTGCTAGTTACCCCCCCACCACCACCACCACCACACAAACACACACACACACACACACACACACACACACACACACACACACACACACACATTCTGGCAAACAGTTTTTGCTGTGTTTAGTCTGACCTATATAGCCAGTCATTGGTAGCTCCTGTCTGGGAGGAATGCTCACACTAATGTGAATTTAAACCTCAATGACCTCGACACAGACAAAAAGAGATAGCAAGAAAGAGAGAGAGAGAGAGATACGGGAGAGAACAGAGAGGTGACATAAGGTATTAACTGTGAGGAAAAGAACAGAAGGGGACTGGAGTAGCCAGACATTGAAGAAAAAAAGCAAAGAAAGCAGGAATTGAAATGAGAAAGAGTGGCCTAATGATTGCTCTGTGCGACATTTCACAAGAGCATTTAAACATATTGAGCTGTCTGACATGGGCCATTTCCTTCTACACCTTAGTTGGTCCTCATTGCAATGTGGGATTAGAAGGCATGGGTGTTCACTTTCCTGCTCACTCCTCTGTGGGCTGGAACAGCAGTTGGGGTGTTTTCAGTGTGAGGATGATATATTACAAATTTTGTCATCAGAGAAGTGTCACTTTTTAGATGCTTATTATGCTGTCTCTGAGCTGGTGTTCCTCCTCAAAGTGTTAACGTGTTATAATGTATGATAGATTGACTGATAGAACTGAAGTCTAATATATTGTACTTTCTCAAGCAGCATTGTGGTTTGTCTGGGACAAATACTTTTCTATTTAATCTTTCCATTTTCTTTAAGGAAGGAAATTCATTTGTTTAAGACAAAATCTCAATTGTTTTGCTTTTGCCATCGTGGTCATATACGATTCAGGGTTGTTCAAGATGCAAAGATGTAGTTCCATTTTTGTTGCTGATTGAGGGTGGCTTTTACCCTACTTTTCAAAAAGTTTGAGCACTAGGAATAGCAACCCCTGAGTCATCATGAAGTTGTCATCTTGTCACATGCTTTGGCAGTGGCAGCTCCAATTTCAAACTCTTCACCAATTACTGAGCACTCAAACCAGTGTTTTCAGATCAGTGCTATTAGTAGTGAGACAAGTGAGTGAAAAGTGAGAAGAAGACGAGGGGAAGCAGAAGGTGAAAAAGAGAAAGTGAGAAGGAAACAGCAAATGAGACAGAAAAGCAGAGATCATGAACATGCAGGCATTCTGCAAACAACATGGCAGCCATGGAAAACTCTTTTGATGGCAGTTTATTAAAAACATCAGTAATTAGAGAATTGCTTTATTAAAAAGAATTCAAATTCTTTATTGAGCTTGATGATATAACATCCTTCTCTTCTCATCTCTCTGTTTCAAATGCAAATGTTTTCTCTGATGCAATTAGTGTATACACTATAATCCATATGCATGCTACTACTAATGTATTTTGCCATTTTGGGATAGTTTTACAGTAATTAACATAATTAGCTTATGTCAGTACGCTACTGGTAATAGATACATTGTGCATTGTTCAGTTGTGTATTGCATCTGTAATTATATACTACATTTCTGTGGCCTACATAGAAATACATAGTATGTACATATTATTTATGCTACCTTTAGTTTGTTGTGGTCAGATCTGTATAGATATGTGGACACTTACGCACTTAACTTGAGACTTACAAGTGCATATATCTGAATCAGAGTCAGCTTTATTGTGTGTACACATATAAAGTTGCTGTCAATGTGCTTACACAGAATAGAAATGTTCTTATAATTTTTAAAGAAGAACACAATAGTTCATTAATGCAGAGTGTAAATATGCTGGAATAAATATTGAATAAGGTTGCTTTATATACATATGTAGGTGGATATGTACAGTATATGCATGCATACCTATCAGAACACAGCATATGCACTATATGGTATATACAGTGGCTTAGGTTTATATTAAACAATGATGTACATGTAAACAAAACTGTGGTTAGAGCTTGTTAGACATGGGTGTTTAACAGGCATGGCTGGTCTAATGAAGATGCTATCAAGTTGCATTATAGTTAAGGAAATCCAAGGGCTTTGGGGACGTGACTCACATGGGACTAAGAGTCAGGTTATCTCTGCCTCTGCTGCTTCAATTTTATACCACTCTTTTATAATCTGTTTCTCACAAGCCCCCAAGCTTTGGGGAAATGCAATACTAACTTGCAGGAGTACCCCTTCAAGTTGTACACAATTCATCTTGTATAAAGGTGCTGTTCATCTTCTGTGCTACTTGCAGTGTAGCACACGCACTTAAACCCCAAGGCTGCTCATTGCCATAGTATTATTAGTGAATAAAACCAGCTACAGCGGGCACATACAGTACTGTGAAATGCTTTCAAAAACAGACCACTAAAGCATGGCCTAATGCACACTGTATCTGCTCCACAGCACACACATTCCTCAAAGGGATCCAAAAATCCAAACAAAGACGCAGATATTCACCCTGTAACAGTGTTGGTGTTGAGGGTGGTGTTGTGCGCTGTAGTGTTCAACCACACTGACTTTTTATCTGTTTCTGTATGGAGTACGAGGTTTAAAGGAGCAGAGGTTGGTTCCTGTGTGTGTGTGTGTAGTGAGGAGAGTAGCCTTGAATAGCTAGCAGTCTGATATACAACTGTCATGTAGCATTAGGCCTAATGGGAGAGAAATGTCTGCAGCAATGCCCAAGCCCATTCACACCCACACACACACACACACACCCACACACACACACACACACACACACACACACACACACACACGCACACACACGCAGACTGTTCAAGCCACAAGCACAGGTACACAAATAAACACAGATACTCAGGCAGGCACATGAAACATGTTTTGACAAAGATATTATAGAGCAAATACTGTATATATACTGTATGTATAAGATTGAATATATAAGGTAGAATCTATTTTTATTCTACCCTCTCTCACTACACCCACACACCCACCCACCCACACACACACACACACACACACACACACACACACACACCTATGTACTGCAGTGAATCAACTGAGCTCTACTGGCCAGAGGCTTTCATACAATAAAGTAAAAAATAAAACAGATGAGAGCAGGGAATGTCAGGCACAGGCCACGCTTGTCTATTTCCATCATTTGCAACCTGGCAGTAGGAGAGAGCACTTTATATATTTATTAGCCTTGTGCAAACAGGAAAAGAAAACATCTCTGTACTTAATAAATAAGTGGAAAGCTGAAGATCTAGACTCCACATGCTGCTTGAGAGCACAAAGGTCACCATGCCTGAAACTGTAAATGTCCGCTGGTGTTGTTGCAGACAGGCAATGGGTGGCAAGGGCAGCGAGTCAGAGCAGCGTCACATAAGCACAAGGCTCTGCAGGATGGCCTGAAACTGATCTAAATAGTCGCTTTTTGCTGAACTCTAATTGTCCTCTCTGCCTTTTTTCTCTCCTTTTCTCTTTCCTTTTGCCTCACTCTCACTGACTACGAATCTGACGTATCCACCCTCTACTAAATTTTAAGTCTCTTTCTCTGTTTTGTTCTTTACTTTCTTCATAGCAAGTAGTGACGGTTGAGAGAAAAAAAAAGAAGTAGCAATTGCAGATGCCATCGCATACTGTGTGTGCTGTATCATATAATATCTCACCCTGACTGAGAACTGTTTGTAGCTGTTTTTGTGATATAGAGTACTACACTTTCTTTACATTTATGGCCATCATAGTGTCTTTAGCATTAGAAAAAGAAAATGTGTTTTCTCTCCTTTAATTTTTACAATATTTAGTCTTCCTCAGATACTCCCTCCCCTGTCTACCTCTCTCTTCCAGTTGTTTTTAATTCCCGTGACACAAACTGACATGTGGCAGCAGATCTCCTTGCTACATTGACCTGATGTGTCTACATGCTTTCCATACTTAAATCCTTTATTGCACATGGACACATGGACACAAGAGCGACTGTGAGGTCAAATCTCAGTGACACAGCACAACAAATATGCCACATTAGGTCCTTGCTCTCTAGTAAGTGTCTAGTTCACTGTGTCATAGTAAAACTGTTGCAGATCAGAAGGGTAGTAAACAACTAACCTCATGGCTGCTTGTTGTCTTAGCATTTTGTGTTATATTGTATCAGAACTGTTCTGTTTTTGTTTGGAGGTGAGTTGAGAGATCAAGAGCGATTTGTTTTTCCCTTTAAGATTGTTCTGCTTTCAGTTTACAAGAATATGGAATTATCCCTTCTCAGTCGTAGTGCAAAGCTTATGTGAAAACGAATCTCCAGGGTGCGTAACTGATTTCACTGGCAGCTGTCAGGTCAGCCTAAAGGTTGGCATGATTTCTGTGGGAAGCAGGATTTGAGCATGGAGGCTCAGGGGTTTCACCCAGAGGTTTCCCTTGCCATGGAGTATTTGAGCTAATTAAAAACGTCGAAGCAAGATAAGGGAAGGAAGCTTTTCCCAATTGCATCTTCCTTCCTTCTTACAAGAAAGCTAAGGAAAGCTGAGGATTAAGGCTTAGCACTTCTCACCTTCTTGAGGCACCATGTTTGCTTTCATGCAAAGGGATCAGGATGTAGACCCTTACACGCTTTTTCTTATGTATGTGTATGTGTCACATTGTGCCGTCACTCTAGGTGATCTCATTCTTATTCTTGGTTCATGTTGACATGAGCTCAAGGAGCTTATACACATTCACTGATGGAACAATACGTTAGCTGTATGTTGAACAGAACAAGTTGTCATGGCTTTCACATTTTGTAAGGGTCAAGCAAAGCATAGATTTTTTAAAACCTCAATTTATTGATTTTTTACCGAGGTGTACAGTATTTGTTTGGGTTTATGACACAAGAACTTACAGAATGTACTGTGTTATTTGAGATTCAGGCATGATAATAATTTCCACGACACAGTGTTACAGTGTAAGTGATGTAATATGTAACACAACAACAAATTATCTATTTCTATGCATTATTTAAGTTGGAAGTAATAAAATTCAAATTGCACTACTAAGGTTACAGAGTGGTTTTGGGCACTGGGCTGTACAGCAGAATACCAGTAAAAGTACAGAGGTTGCGATCACCATCTGCCCAGACTCATGACCTGGCTTCCATGTGCACATCAACCTGGTCTTCTTTCTTCGTCGTACGTCAGAAGCAGTTGGGTGTTCAACGGTGCCCACAACAGCCTCACCATTCTTGTACAAGAGTAAAAAGCATGGGTTTCCTCCGAATAAGAGTAGGCAGTGAAGTGGTACATTTTGCTGACTGGAGCTGTCCTGAACAGGACATTTGAAAATGAAAGAGGATGATAAGTAATTTCAAAATTTATGTTATTTAGACAAAGTGAAATATATGAAAATGTGAAAAAACTACACTACCGTTCAAAAGTTTGGGGTCACCCAAACAATTTTGTGTTTTCCATGAAAAGTCACACTTATTCACCACCATACGTTGTGAAATGAATAGAAAATAGAGTCAAGAC
>JAVQJL010052104.1:0-18404 GCA_036024295.1 Nannoperca obscura
TGATGACTGAAGCACTTTCTTTCCAAGCGCACATAGAACCCTCGTCCCAAATCCGACCACATATTTAATTTTCCCTGTTTCTCTCTCTTTCTCTCTCTCTCTCTCTCTCTCTCTCTCTCTCACACACACACACACACACACACACACACACACACACACACACACACACGTACTGTTGTACTTTCACATGTAATTGCACCAAATCAGGGTCTTTGAGTTCCTCTCCTCGGGGTCAGTTGCAGATATTTTCTACAGTGGACTGAGCACATTTCCCTCTCCTGTGGGAATCACACACTCAGCATGTGAAATTGTCGTCTCAGGGTCAAACACACACTCTTAAGGGAAAGAATATTGTTTGCTGAGGGGACCTCATAAAACTGGAGATGCTCAGCTTTATTCTGTCATACTGATTTAGGACTATTATCCAATAAATGCTCTCTCATCATCAGAGAGGATCGATGTGAGGCCTTGGAGTGCCAGCCTCTTTGAATGATGCACCGCTGAGATGAATACTGGTCAAATTACTAATGAGATTTGATTGTGATCCCCATGAGCAAACCGACTCCAGCTGTCAGACATGATGAGGGAAGAGATTGTGAAACATATAGTCTGATGCAAACTAGAATCTGAATTCCCGAGCGCTCATAGATCCCACTAGTTATTATAGGTAAGTCCTCAGGTGGGGGATGGGATGCTGCGAGTGAGTCAGCATTGTCCTTGCAGCGCTAATGGCCAGGAAACGTCTCTAATTGGATTTCTTTAACAGGAAAGCATCCGTCCAGCTCCATTAGCCAGTGCTATACAGCAACACACAGCAGAAGGAGAGGCAGGTGGGAGAGAAAATGGCATGTTTGTTGTTGATGCAGGTCAAGGAACAGCCAGAGGTTTATTTTGGGGTGGGGGGGTTAATGCTTGTTGTTCGTGCAGATGATGATAGAATGAAATGCCATGAATGAAACCAAGATGTTTCTGGGTAATAAGCTCATCAGCAGGCAGCCCAGGTGTTATGGTCATTCACTTACCTGCAAGACCACGCATCTGACTATTATGATGTGTCTTTCGATGCCAAATACAATTCTCCCATTTTTAAACAAATGAAATGTAAAACAAAGAATCTGTTTTATGAGATTTATTTCACGAGTTTATAAGAAATGGTTGGCTCGCTGAGCTCTTTGTCAGGAAAGCTGTGCTCCACACTCATGGCTGAAAATTGCTCAGTATATCAACAGTTGTATCTATTGGCTGGTTAGCAGCTCTATTGGAGAAGTGCCTTGCTCGGGAGCACATCAGCAACAGATGTTTTTTCAGGTCAGAGGATTGTGCCAGTGAACCTGTGTCATCTAATTTTAAAACTGTATTTTGACAAAACAACTCTGAAAGTGAGATGTAACTTTAGCTGAACAGCAGTTGACATTTATGTAATAATGCTAAAACATCGTGTTACGGGAGCGCAGGTAGAGAAGTAACATCATGCAGCCAGATGTACTTAAACATTAGCCACCATAAGCTACTGGTCATACAATCCTAGTAGTAGTATGAGTGCATTTCTTACAAATCCAACATTTCATGTGTTAGAGGAAGACTGTGCTCTTTCTTCTTTCAAAGTCTCGCTTTAACTCGAGGCCCACTCACTACATTTCAAATCTCCTGGTCCTCTTTAGTAGAAGGAGTGACCCAAGTATGTAACTTTGGTCACATGATTACTGCTATCATGAACGAAGCTTGCATACTCGGGTGACGCGATGACAACTAAGCAAACCTGATTTGCTGAGGAAGACCATGAGATACAGGTATAGAGCCCTGGCAAAAGTTAGTGAGTCGATCTTGACTGAAAATGACTCTTTCCAAGGCCAAGAATGAACTTTTTTTAAATTATAAAATTATGTATAACTATAAGAAAAAAGTGCCTTTTGTTGGTGTATGTTTATGGAATGTGACTAAATGGTGCAACGTGTGTCTTTTTGTGTCTTGTCTGTTGTGCTTCTTGAGGTTAAAATGAATGAGTACGGTCAGTGCAGGACACGGATGAACCACATTTGCATTCTTCTGAGCAGCACATGATGTAAATCAGATATTTCCTGTCTTCACTTCTCTCTGTATGATGAGAAAAGCTACATTCACCTCCACAATGAACAGTCACTCAGAAAGGGCTAAATCAAACCTGGCAGCCTCGTTACCTCCAGGCTACGGCTCTCGTTGGCATCTCATACATCTACTGAAACACTGACATGTAATTGGGGTCCCTCCTATAGATTAGTAGGATGGGCCACAGCGAGAGACCCTGGAAGGGGAAACCCACTTGTTCCTCAGAGACAGATCATGAAGGAACAGTGGGGCTACTATGCTGCCTGTAAATTGAGCCTTTCTTCCTGTGAGAGGGTGACATGGTGGAATGCAGCACATTAATGTGGACATGGGTGGGCTTCTCATTCCTGTCATAGCATATCTCTCCTCCCTTTGACCCAACATGAGTTTCTTCTCTCTCTCTTTTTGCCCCCATGCCTCCTTTTGAGTTTGTGACAACAGGGTGTGGATGCAGAAGTGGTGTATCTTCAGCATAATTCAGGTTCTTGTCTATCAACATTGAGGTTCTGTCGTATCCATGCATCCGTTTCTGGTTCAGTTCAATGAAGCTTTGTTGATTGGCCAGGTAGATATACAATATATAGGCCAATATTTATTGCAGATGTGTTTTGTATTGTTTTGCATTTTGGTGGATAAACGAGAAGAAATTTCTGCACAGACAATGATTGAGGTAATTACAAACACCATCTCCATTACATAGTTTGTCCACCAGAGGGCACTTTAAGGAATCTTTATAAAAACTATTAGTTTATGCTCTAACCTTCCACAAATTAGTACATGGAATACATATAAATGCCATATTTCCATTACACTTTCGTCATTTTCATTCGTTTGATGTTTGACTGGCACTCTTTTAAGTCATTTCGTCTGAGTTCACACCAACCTGTCTACTTTTTTACTGCAAAAAGGAACGACTAACTGTGATTGCAGTTGAACATCAATGAACAGTGAAATCTAGTCATTTTCTAGATTTCTAGATAACATTTTCTGGTATAGTGAAACATGGTGATAAATGACTAAAACATGTTTAACAAACATATTCAACAACAACAACCATATTCTCTTTCTCTTTTCCAGTGTGGGCTGATGTGGCGCTGGCCATGGAGGACAAAGTGGAGGTGTTCAGGGGGGAAACGGCTCAGATTGCCTGCATGAACACATCAACTGACGCCGCCATGATACTACAGTGGTTCTACGTGAGTTTCAGTAAGCCTGATGCACACAGACACAAAACGGTACGATGCGCCAATGATGTTTTTATGTGTTTGAACTCCGACCTTTAGGTGACACGGACAGGTGAGAACCAGAAAATCTACTACCAGGATGCCACCACGAGGGTTATAGACCCAGGCACACGGTTCACAGAACGGATCAGTGTGAATGCCGGAACCCCTGGAGAGGTGATGTTGACTATCAGCAATGTGCAGCTGGAAGACGCACTGGAATTTATCTGTATCGTCAAAAGTCCAACAGATGGAACTGGGGAGGGACGTACAAAGCTTAAGGTGTTCGGTAAGATTCAGTCTGAGATGGCATGGTCTGAGGAGCAAGGGAAAAACTGGTACTTTACAAAGCCCACATGCTAAATACAGTGCCATAGATGACTTCTAAACCCTTTTTACTCCCACAAATTCCACACGTTGTACATTTATGTACTACATCATTCACAAACCCGTCCTCTCTCACACAATGGCACATTGTGAGCAATGTGACATACGGTTTTTGAATCCTGGCCTCGAAACACGAGAACCACTCGGCTGTCCTATCAGCTTACAAATTAACTTCTAGTGCTTTCCTTGCTTACACTTAAAACTAACACTTCATCTGCTTTCACCCATTACATGTCACTTAACACTTTAGATTTTATACTTCAACTGCTTACAGTGCACACACTTGAACTGCACATTAACTGACATCTCACCCGTCTCTTCAACTGACATTTTTACTTCTTTCACCCTGTACTCTTTAAAGAGAGTTCAAATGCATTCAGTGAAACACTTGTAACAACATTTTCAGCACTTTCACTTCAACTGAAACTTCAGCTTATTGCAGTGTTTTCCCTTTAACTGACACTTTAGTTCCTTTCAGTGCTTGAAATGACACTTCAACTCCTCACAAGCAAAAACTTTTTTAAGCATTTTAAATTGGTTATATTTATACATCTGTAACATCATAAGACACTAAAAGTGTTTCAAACTCCAACTTATCCGCTGCCAGAATACATACATTTTCTTTAGAAACTTTAGCCTTTTCTCGTCCTTGAGTCAGTTCTTAATCCCTGTGCAGAAACACCAGACCTTCCTACCATTGAGGTTGAGGAAAGCGGGATCTCAGTATACGAAGACGAACTATCAAAGGTAAACAAGCTTTGAGTCATGAACATCAGAGTGTAAAACTAAATAATATTATATTAAGTTTAATAAATTATATACAACTTAATTCTGAAATTTAATTCTTCCATCATTCTCTATAGATTGGGACCTGTGAGGTCAAAAATGGCTTCCCCATGCCGAACATCACTTGGTACAGAAACAACATCCCGCTACATGGTGCTAAGAATGGTGAGACAAATCACCCTCTGCAGTACACTTCTACACTGTTCTAGTTTTGTACTTAATGTGGTTTGATGTTTTTTTTTTCTCCATTTCCCTCTCTTTCCTTTCCTTGTGTTTGCAAATGTTTGTGTTCCAGTGGTGAAAATAGTGCCCAGCATCATCACCAACACCAATGGTCTGTTCTCAGTTAAGAGTGAGCTGAGCATGAAAGTGGTAAAGGAGGACAAAGATAATACCTTCTACTGCGAGATCTCCTACTTTGTTCCTGGAGGAGTGAAGATGACCGAGACCAACAGAATTAATATCACTGTATACTGTGAGTTTCACAAGTAGTCCAACACCAGGAACACAACGAGTTTATTTTTAAAATGCGATAAACACAGTTTTTCTTAAAGTGACACCAATGGCAACATAATGACCACTGGTATAAAACCACATTATTATACCAGTATGTGGACAATCTGTGTGGACACCAGAATATTAAGCCGCCACAGGCAAACCACTGCCACAAAGTTGGAAGCACACTATTGTCTAAAATATTACTGTATGTTGTACGACATATGGTGCAATGCTTGCTAGCATTCACATCATGTGACTACTCTAGATGGTTTTATGATCACAGAGTTGCTTGTGTGAGGGTTAAAATACTATGTATTGACAAATTAAATTTAATTACATTAAATTAGGCATCCAGGTTTTTCAGGCTTCCATATTATTAAGCTCCAAGTTGGATATATTGAAGCTTCCAGAAAGGGCTTTGTAGCCTTGCTTTCCAACCAAGGCTTTGTAGGCGGGACTAAGAATGTTAAGTACAGCTTGTTATAAGTAGACATACAGAAATAGATTACTCTAAAATAATCACAATTCTTTAGTTCTTATGTTAACTGCTTCCGCAACTTATATGAATCTTGAAAATGATGTTGGCCTTGTGTGTTCTCTGATAGACTTGAAGTTGCCTCTTTTCAACTATCAGCAGTTTCATGAGGAGGGCATGAGGTTCAGATGAGGAGGAGATTAAGCCTCATTTTATGCAGAGATGATTGTGGCCATCACATAAACCTTCTATAACTTCAAGCCCCCTTCTGACCTTGAATTCCTCTCTCTGTTTCAGACCCCTCCACAGCTCTAAGTGTTTGGGTGGAGTCACCAGAGGGCAAAATCAAGGAAGGGGACTCGATCAAGCTTCGATGCAGTGGCAACGGGAATGATCCATCCTCAGTTACTACATTCACACATGTAAGAAAATCAACCCTTTTGTGCTCATTATTCATGCACCAAAGGAAACAGCATAGTTTAGCACTACTTTATCTGACCGTAATTTGCTCAGTTCTTTTTCTGAGCACTGTAAGGACTTCTCACCCATGTTGAGTTAAAAGTTATGTATTGATCAGATTACTTTTGTCTTTTGTAGGATGGTGTAATTTTCGAATCCAATATGTTGGTGCTGGAAAATGTTACCCGTCTAAATAGTGGAGTTTACGAATGCACCTCTGAGAACTATATCACATTTGAGATGATTTCGGGAAACACCACTGTGTTCGTCAACTGTAAGGAATCTTCACTGATATGATTTGTGCAAATACATTTTTTACCAGCGGTATGACTGTACGTGCTTGGTTTGAATCTTGTCCCCCCCCCCCCGACTGCTGTATGTGTAGATCTGGATTCTGCTGTTGTGATGCCCAAAGACCACATTGTGGTGGCCCAAGGAGAGGAGCTGAAGGCCACTTGCAACGCCCTCTCTTCTCTCCAGACACACACAGTCTGGTTTAAGGTCAAGTACACACAATTACACAAACAGCAGCAAGAGACCGCAAGATTTTGCCTAAAAAACCCAAATGAATGAACATGCATTTAGAAAACCTGTCACCTTACTGTTTTCTGTGCAGTCAGGTGCTGTTTGAAACATTCACCAGAGAGACAGGAGCAGATTTTTGCTGAAATCAGACCACTGTGTCAAGTAGTACTAGTACTACTAGTCATCACTTGCTGTCTTTCAGCACTAACAAAGCAAAACATTTGATTAATTAGTAAATACATAAATAATACATTTATTTGGTATAAAGCTGTAAAGCAGAAGTTGTTAAACTAGCAAAGAAAGGGTCTTCTTCTACTACGACACACACACTACCCAGGATCAAATGAGCAACTGTCGCACTTGACGCTCATTTTCTGACGCATTTGTGTTGTCTTATCTGAGACTCATCTGAGTTGCTCATTGATTTTGTCAGTGGCTCATTTTCAGGAGGTGCAGACTAGTGTTTACGTTTCAACCATCAGTATGGGAGTTCACCAGGCAGACGTCAGTGAATCTGAAGCTTAACATTTGTGTGGAAGTCTGTGAAAATAATTAATAATTTTAAACACCCAGAATACAAGTGAATGCTATTTTTATCACACTGATTGGCCACGCATGAGTTGAAGTAAACATTGGTGAAAGCTCTGTTTTTCAGTTAAAATTAGGATTTAAAATTTTGTGAAGGGATTGTTTCTCTGCACAACTTTGAGTATGTTTGTTGAAGCAGCCGTCTGATCCACTAAAAACAAGTACACTGGTAAACCCTGCTTCATGTCAGAATGTGTGATAAATATGATTTTTGTTTCCTGGTGTGTGTAGAAGGGAGAGGAGGTTTCAAAGGGTCACACTCTGATTCTGAAGGACGTTACGTTTGACACAGCGGGGACCTACGTGTGTGTGGTGACGGTCCCTGAGATTGAGGGAATGGAAACCAACGGGACACTTCATGTTAATGTCTGGGGTAAACCTGATCACAGATACTGTATTCTGAATATTACGTTGCTTTCTGGTCAATAATCAATGTATTATTCTTTAAGAAATATTATAATATAATGTAATTTTTGTCTTTAGTGTGGGTTTATAATTTTATGTTTAGTTCTTTCACATTTTTGCCTAGTTTCAGTTGTATTTCCTTTAATTTTGCTAGGAAAAGCACATTTTATTTGTGCTTTAGCAACAGGTACTGTTAGTAGTTATAGTAGTATAGTAGTAGTAGGGTCATGGGAGAATTCTTCAAGGTTATTATTTCTTGCTCCTTCCTCTGCAGGCCCACCAAAGATAATAAAGCTGGATAACATGGACAAGGAGGAGAGTCTCAAAGCGACAGTGGGTCTGAGCTGCCAAGTCAGAGGTTACCCTCCTCCCAACGTTACTTGGACCACCTCAGATGGAAAGGTACAGCAGATCCATTATTGGATTAGCTACAGCTGCAACAGAAATACAGTTTTTCTTCATCTATTCAATCCTGAAGATGACTGTCAGGTCCACTCATGACAAACTCATGGCAATGTCTGTTGGCCAGTCGGTCTTTTAGTCCAGACTGAAATATCTATTTAAGCTATAACCTTTGTACTGACATTAAATTCACCCTCAAGATAATGTTTTATGTTTCTAATGTTCCAACATTATACCAAAACCAGTCAAAACCAATGACTTTCCCATCAGCTGCAGCTGTACTTTGTGTTTAGTCCTAATTACCAAATGTTAGCATGCTAACATGCTAAACTAATATGCAGTAAACATTATTTCTATTAACATTGTCATTGTTGACTTAAGTGGTTTTAAATAAAATCCATGATTGGCCTGACAGAGTTGCTATCAGCTGCCACTAAAGGTCGGTTTAGTTGCATTTCAGACAGATGATGCACTTTTGTCAGTGACAGGGTGTGTCAGAGCTGCAGTCAACTCTTCAAATCTGACCAATGCGAAGAAAGGGAAACATTGTGATTTTCTCGGTCTTTAACTGTATGTTTTTGTGCCAGGTCCTCAAGACAGCATCCCAATCACTGACTGAGTGGGGTATTCAGAGTGTGGTCCATATCAAGATCACCTCTGACATCACCGCTTTCTGCAGTGCCTCCAACGAGTACGGCACTGACATGCTGCCCTTCAAGATTAGCGAGATCAAAGCGAGTGAGTTCCTCGTGCTGCTGGGAGTTTCCCACCTCTGCTCTTTGTGTTTGTATGCGTGCACATCTCCGTCTGTTGTCCTCGTCGCTTCGCCCTTCCTTTCGGTTCCACCCCTTCTTGTCTGTGCCACTTCTTTGTTCAGTTTTACTTTGTCTGAAGGCCTCGACCTCCACAGTGTGCTGTAACATGTTGTGTTGCCTGTGATTTTAGACTTTTGGACCAATTTGTGTTGTTGTTGTTGTTGTTGTGTCGGACGAGACGCTGCTAAGCTGTGCAGCCGTTAAATGTGCTCCCCTCCTCTCCCAGCTTGTCAACAGGGAATGTCTTCCCCTCTGTGTCGCATCCTGTATTCACATATAAACACCACCACACCATCCACCACCACCACAACCACCACTGTAGTTCCCTCTGCCAAAGGTAAGAGCACAGTCATTCTGCACTGCCTACCTCGCATCACTCAAGTCAGCAAAACATTTGGATTTGGAGTTTGTCAGTTGTCAAGTACAGGTTATCTGAATGTTTCGGTAGTTTACAGACTGTGCAGTTTTTCTGTGAGTTAGACAGAACAAATGAGCTCAAGGAAGGAAAACTAGAAAGCACCCGAAGGCTGCGGGAATTACCACACGGGCGTCACTTAAAGGTCATTACAGCCGTGTTGATTAGTGATTGCGCCGATTAAAATCTGTGGATTCTACAAGTTAGTTATAGTATCAAATGGTTGATATTACTGAGGTCTGATATGGCTGCAAAGTGTCTTATTGACTAATTTGTTGGTACAGCTCTTAATTTCTGCTCGTTAATGTAATTCAACTTTATTTGTTTGTGTGTGCTCTTTAAAATGAGTTTTATAAATTATGTGAACGTGAAAACATCAGGTTTCTATCCCAGCAAAAATAATTAATTAAATCAGACAAAAAATGATTTTCCTTCTGCATACAGCAGTGTTGTGACGAATGAGTATTGTGGTGTGCGCACACACACGCGCGCGCACACACACACACACACACACACACACACACACACTACATCAGTGTGACTTTAGAAAGCAGCTGGTGCTTTAAATGCACTCAGAGCGAGTCTCCTGACTCCCATTACGGGTGCTGCTTTGTGTTTTCTCTCTCCTCCCTGCTCTCTTGTACACAATGCCAGGAAATTTCCAGCCCCTCGGAGGAAAATTGTTCTGGGTTGTCATTTCTGGCAACGCTCTGGTTAGAGTAGATTTAACAGGGACATAGATGTTGTGCTACTGACCATAGTCGTACTATCAGGCTAGATGTTTAGCTTTAAATCATAGATAAGATCCTCTCAAATGAAACATTTGTTGTATTCAGTTCAGGCCTCCGCCGCAGGTCTAAACTGCCTGTGTGTGTGTGTGTGTGTGTGTGTGTGTGTGTGTGTGTGTGAGAAGCCTGCTGATGCAAGTTACTTAATACATCCAGCCACACACTGATGATCGTGCTCATGTGGTTTTTCTCAAGGCAGAATCCGTTACCCCACCAAAAGAAAATGACAGATGTGTATGTTACGCTGCTGAAGTCTCCCACCTCCCAGCATTCATCAGATCCCCGACCCTCACATGATCAACAAAACATAAAACCTTAATTGAACTGTTCATCTTCGCCTCTTCCTGTGCACTCTTTTTAGACGCACAGTAAAATGCTACCTACCGAACCTACACACTGTGGAATGCTGCACATCCTGCCTGATCCCGCGTCCAACTCTCCCGCCTCATACCGTCATCTCATTCATAATCCAGTTAGAGTGAGTAACCCTGTGGTTGTTCTTGTGCTTCTTCTCCACCAGAGAGCCGTGGTGTAATGATTGTAGTCATCATTATCTGCATCCTCCTGCTGGCCATCTTGGGGAGTGTGCTCTACTTCCTCTACAAAAAGGGCAAGATCTGTGGCCGATCTGGCAAGCAAGACCTGTAAGTAGTGTAGAGTGTTGGAGGGTAGAGATGTGATATATCTTAACCCCTTTAGACCCAGCGTCAAATATTTATTGAAAATTCACTTTCTGAAAAATGTACTTCGTTATAGTAACTAAATAGACCTACAACTAGCTTTTGGTGACAGAATAAGACACAAGAGAAGGCCAGAGAAAACAGGAAGTGGAGTAAGACAAATGTTCACTTTTTAAATGTGAAGTTAGACATAACTTTCTTGAACTGGGTATAATATTAACATACTAAATTCATCATATAAAAAGTGCATTTTTGTCAATGTGGAAAGCAAAATTAAGTGTCCATCATGATAAACATCACATCTGGGTATGATTTATAAAGTTTGTGTGGTCAATTCAATCCGAATCTGTCATTTTAGATGATTTTGTTAATTCTGTATTTCCCTTCTAGTGTGAAACTACAGAGGTGAATCGTCATAGGCCATTTACCACCGTGCATGCTACAATTGAGATTAAGTCTGCAACTAATTCATTTGCCAATTATTTTCAGTCTATACAAGAGGTCAAAAAAAAGTTTGAAAAATGCTCAAAACTATTTTCTAGAGCCCAAAGTGACGTCTTGAAATTGCTTCTTTTGTCCAACCAGTAGTCCAAAACCCAAAGACTCATTCATTTATTATGATAAATCACAAAGCAGTACATCCTCACATTTAAGAAGCTGGAACAGCTCGTCAGTTAAGAGACTGGTGAACATAGTTGAGCATTTAGCAGCTTAAGAGCCAGATATTTCCTTCAGGAGTTGCTAATGTTGCCCCTTGACTGCTGGAAGTGTAAAAATGCAACGGTTTGCTAACAAGTTCACCAAATCTAAAAAGGTGATCGTGTATGTCAGGTTTGTGCTTACAACTTGTTTCCACTGCACCCAATTGGCCAAAAAGTCCTCATCGTGGTTGGACAGAAGAACAGTGTATTGTAATGTGTTCCTGAGTGTCCTGAGTTGTTTGGTCTTGCAGCACCAAAGAGAAGTCCAGCAAAGACAACATCGTAGTGGAGATGAAGAGCGACAACACAGAGGAAGCCGTGCTCCTCGGGGTCAACGGAGAAAAGCAACCCTCTGGCGACCAGGTAGATATCTGCTGTTTAAGATTATGCCGTTTCTCTGCCGACCTGATTATAACATTAACACATCCTCCACCACATCTCTCTCTCTCTCTCTCTCCCGCTTTCTGTGTTTGTCTTAACGTCTGTTTGTCCTCTGGAGTAAAGGGCGGCGAGTACCTGGACGTGCAGAAGTGAGGAGCCGCTCCTGTTCTTCCCTCTCAGGCTCAGACCGGCCGATGCCTTCATGCCTTCACCATAGCTTTTTATCCCGGAGTTAAGTCACGGAAAAGCTCAGTCGTCTGTCAGTGAATATCATGATGGACGACCGAGACTCAAATTATTTCAGCTTTTGCTTACTGTCCTTTACATGCCAACACATTTCTGTTGGAATGCAACTTGAGCTTTAATGAGAAGTGATTTGAGCGCTCCATGACGTAACTCTGCTATTAAATATTCCACCTTCAAACCCAGGACTGTCCTTAGCCTATAGTTCTTATTACCACGAGCCTTGCAAACTGCTGATTGTCCATAAAATAATAATTAGAGCACAACATTGACCAGGAACTGTTTTTATATCCGACTAAGCATCACCTCAGGCAAAGCAATCACTGAAGAGCAGCCTTTATCAAGTGTACATAATCTATGTATATATTTCTTTATTTAAAATAAAACACCATAGAAAAAGAAAAAGGAAAAGACCAGATAGTGTTTTATTTTGTTGGGTTGCTCTTTATAGAAGAGCAAGAGGAGTAGAGGTCTTGATTTTACTTTAAAGGAAAATGTGTCTATGTTTCCCCTTTTGCTTAAGTTTGTACGCTTGAAGTCTTTGGGGATGCAACAACTCTTCCCCCCACAGCCAGTTACAGCTTCACCAAAAATATTGCCTTTTAGCTTTAGCTCAACATGGTACACAGAACTGAATAATGAGTTAATTGTTAGAGTAGTTCCTGAATAACTTGGATGGAGGACTGTACACACACTAGATAATGATGCGCTACTAGAGAACAGACTGGGAGACATATTGACGACTCATTTGGGAATGATTAGTTCATAAGTGTCCGTGAATCTAAATAATGACCACTTTCTTCATAAGTCGTTCCTGATTCATGGTACTTGTGAACTATTAATTACCTAATGATTCATTAATATAGTATCTCCCATTCTCGTCTCTCATTATCTACTATATAGTAGATCATTCGGAGTCATTCAGGAACTACTCATTAACAATTCATTATCGGGGCGTTCCTGATTCGTTCCTTAGCTACAACACACATCTGTGTACCGTGTTGTAAAGTGTTCTTCTTCTCAGCTAACACTACTTCACAGCCCCTAGTTTGTGTGTAGTAAAATTCTGTATTTTTTCAAGGCGGGTGAATGATTGTTCATTTGACAAAGAAGGGTTAACATTATTTGCAGTTCTCTGTATTTTGTTGTTTTGTTCATTCAGTCTAGTTTTGATATCATATGTCTGAGTTCAAGTTTTGCAAACAGCCAAGTTGAAAAAATCATCTGTGATTTTTTATATATGTGCGCGCATATATACATCCGATAATTTGTATTGTTAGTTATGTTTATATTTAATGTCCAGTGCACTGATTTCTTTGTGGTTATACTTCATGCAGGTGTGTTTCTTTAATGTGAAAGAGTTGTTTTGTTTAATGTGACTGTATGTGAATGAAATGTAGTTCTGTAGCTTTAAAAAAAAAAAAAAAAAAAAATAGTTAAGACGAAGGATGAGGGTAAAACAGATTATTGGTCCATGATAAATATGGTTCACGGTATGAAGTTGCCCTCCTTATCAAGGAAAAGACATGTTTCTGTTTAATTAATAAATAATTCATGTGTTGACTGAAACTTGAAATAATCTGTTGGATGCCAGAGGGACACAGCATCCCCCCTCAGACATGATGACTAGTGACATGGTAACTACAGTAACCGACTACTGACGGGGGGGGGGGGGATGACTGTGACTCCGCTGCAAATTAAGTTTGTAGACAATCAACAATCAAGATGCTCTGTGCTCAGTTTTCTGCAGTTATAATCCATACTTACTCTTCCTACCCTCTGTTAGTCTGTTTTTATTTTTGTCTGCTGTTTAAGAACTACCACTGTTAAATGGTTTTGGTTTTGTATGGTATGTTTGATCCGTAAAATGCCTTTTAATGCCTTGAAGTTGTAAAATGTAAAACAAAATGTTTTATGTCATGGCATTCAATCTAATTTAGCAACGATTGTTTGTAGTTTTGAAAATTATACCAAATAAAGACTTAAATGAAAAAAAGCTTTAAAAAAAGTTTTAAAATGCTTCTTTGATTTAGACAATGAATACCTGTTTGTGTAAATGTAAAAGCTCCTTTTCAGACTGAGCAACTTTCTTACTAGTGTTTCACAAAAGACATTTTAACATAAGATTACTGTTCTGTGGATTTACAGGTCCTTTATTTATGAAAGACTTAATCATTTTTTAGTAAAGTTTCCCAAAAAGTGTTGCTGTATTTAATTTGGTACTAATAATAGTACTAATACAAAGTGTTCCGTACACTTCCAGTTAGCACTGGAGTGAACTGAACAATTCCACAAACAGACACCGTCGATGGTCGATGCTTGAAGCATCCCTACAGGGAAGCTCACTCAAAGTCCCACCGTTCAAAAGACAATTATCCATCATTAAGGATGAGTAAATCCAAATATTTTACAATACAAATATGATGCTGATTAGATCCACTTACCGGGCAGTCAAAATCACATTAGTTTTCAAATGCAGTTACCAAATGCAAATCTGAACTTTTGAGATTTTCTGCTACAAAACAGAAACAGAAATGGTGCTGAACACCAGTGGTAAACGTCCTCACCTGCTCACGTTGTGCAGAGCTCTTTGTTTCCTGATTTATACTGTGCTGTATTAAGCATCATCATCAACATTAATCAGATTTGGAGGCCTACCTTCATGCAGCTTCCAGTCATTTCTAGTCCTGTTCAGTTTCTCTCGACTTCACTAGACCCTTTTCAAAGCAGACGTTTCCACTTGTCATAGTAGGAAAAGTAAATAATACGATTAGCGCTCGGTTGCGTCAAGTGTTCCAGTGAAACCATGTCAAGTTGGTGAGCACGCACAATAACAGAGCCCTGGAACTGGTTCACCTAAATGAAATGCAGCCATGATTCATGTTATTAGTAACACCTTTGCTTTTGAAAGTCAAAACGTCTATACCACAACTGAATGCTCCATTTAAACTCCTCCAATCAGAACCACCGTGGCATAATTGTCATAATTATTCTCAGTACTTCAGTCTACAGTATCTGAAAGTGTGTTTTTTCCACCTACCAGGACTATAATGTATCAATGATAGGAAATTGTTTAGTTTTTATTGTTAAACATCAACAACAATAAACTTTTGAATTCTTTTTGCTTGCGTTTGATATTTCTCAGAATAACGGCATTCACAAGCTGAACGTCTGTAGAAAAGAGACACGTTTTGGCATTTTGCTTATCATTTTATTAACAGCACTGTGCATACTTCCAAAGTGATATGAGCTTTAAAAACCATCAAAAAAGTTAATGAATGCCTTTTACTGACGAGAAGCGACACGCTACATGGAACAACAACTCCCTCTTCTGGCAGAAAGTTGAAGTACCCCAACCCAAGGATTGAAGGGTAACGGGGCTGGTATTCAGCATCCAGCATCCGAGGCAGAGCACTGATCTGGGACCCGGTTTATCTTTCAGGTAACCTCTCACCCCTCACAGATGAGGCCTGACGCGGCTGACAAGGCAGAGAGGACAGATTAATACAAGCAATAATGCACAATCTCGCCTTCAGAGCGCAACAGGTACCAACCAGTACCTGCAAACTCTCTTAAAAACAAGGGCTTTTTCTAAAACACGGTGAGGATCTCTAAACATATGGCACTGCTCACAGAATTATTCACGTAAAGTAAACCTTTGGAACAAAATACGTGTACAGGAATGCAAAATGAAATAAAACAGCAATTTTTTTTCTTTTCATATCACTAACTTTATACAATTTGCTTTTCTTTAGAGTGACAGTATCGAAGCACAAATTGGTATACTCTGCGAAAAAACAACACAAAAAGGTAAATACACAATGATAGACAATGACATGCTGTCCTCGAAACATCAACAAAACATTGGTTCAGAATCGAGGATTAGGGACCTCCTCATCCATTACCCATCATTCAAGAAGTTTCTCAAGGCAACTAGGAACAGAAGAAAAACAGAACTAGAGGGTGACAGCGCACGGATAGCTTCCAGTCAACAGACAGCGTTAAGCTATGGCTGATTAGCTATTGACATGATTTACACCTTCCCAAAAAAAAAACATGTCTTCATACGCTGGGAAAAGTCCAAGTCAGTGTACCTAAAAGCTCCTTGCATTTATTTATCCTATTCATTCATTAGTACCTCGAAATGAAGCTGCTGTCTCTAGTCCTGCGAACATTGCAAATAATACAAAAATAATGTGCAAAAAAATAATAATAAAAAGGTAGGTAATAGGCTACTTGTGTGACTTCATTAAGCGGATACTGTTGGCTACATGTCACCTGGGTGAACAGACGGCAGGTGAGCCAATGAGTCCCCCCTGGTTTCTGACAGCCAGGGTGAATGCCACGCGTTTGGATAAACATGATTCCTGAGTTAGTTCTTACAGTTGGCCCAAATACTGATTTTAAATGTAGACTTGGGGGTGGGCCAGCAAACCCATGAGCCTACTTTTCTAAAAAAGCCTCAGAGCAATCGCTCCCTTTCAGCAGGCTGAGAAAGGAAACTGAAGTGAAAGAGAAGCCTGAATCTATTACAAAATAGCTGGTTTCCATACCGAAAGCATTTTGTTTGCCATATTACTGTTGCTATACAGAGAATCATAGAGAATGTGTGTGTGTGTATATATATATATATATATATATAAAGAAGGTTTAAAACACTCAAGAGTCGATAGCTTGAGAGGGCTGCAGGCTCACAAGCCGCTTGTACTTTCAAGTATGCTTCATTACGGACTGGAGAAACACGGACGATACTGTCACTTTAAAGAAAGAGGATGACGGTTAAACACAATATTCACAAATGTACATTTAAGGCGTAATTGTTTAGCACTAACAATAGTAGCAGCAGTGAAGCACTTCTGAATTAATTATAATAACAATATTTATGATCATATTACAATGATATATTACCAAAGTAAATCAATGACAACTTTTTTTTTTGTTTGTTTGTTTGTTTCATAACACTGGACCGAGCTGGAGACAGAAATCCGAAACCAGCCCGCCAATGAAGTTGGACGAAGACGCAACATAAAACGTTTCAGCCACCACGGATCTCTCACATATACACACACACACACACACTAGCCTGTCTGGTACTGCAGGGTCGTCAACATTAGTACGTCCTCTAATAATCTCACTGCCAGGCTCTACATCTACACAAACCCTGCCATACGAGTTAGAGCAGTAGTACGTTTACAGAGCACGAGTCTGAGTAGACGGACTGTAATTCCACATTCATGTTGTACGGGAACAGGGGGTTTCATTGAAGAGCAGGTCATGAGGAGTGGGTCTGGCAAACACGCACACATGCATGTTTCCATAAACTAACACACACACACACACACACACACACACACACGTATGTAGACACACACTGCCAGACAAACGTCCAGACCTGAAACCATCGTCATGCTACTTTGAAAAATACAACGCGACAAAACAAGCATGTTTTTCTAGGATAAAAAAAAAATAAAAGTACCAAAGCAACGCTGTTAATCAAAAGGCCATAACAGACTTAATTCCTTGTGAAAAAGCTCTGCTGCACGTCTTCTAAGCTGCTGCTGACCAACACGTCCTGGTGAGGAAGACGCCCGACTCTTCCTCCCCTGTGTTTCTGCACAGGGTCACATCCCTCAGTCTGCCAGAAAGGGCCCCTTAAATCTGGTCCCCGTCTGCCCATATATCACTTGTACCAACAGAGACCCCCAAAGCTGATTTACATACTGTATATGCACGTACTGTATATATTACACACATTTAATATATATTTACTCATATATTAAATTTTCATATAGACATACATTTTTTGTTTTATTCGTGAGGTGTTGGTTACATTTTCGGCAAGAGGCTTCGACATGAAAGATGAGAATCCGTCTTCCCAGGATTCCTACAAAAGTTTCGCGCCATGTGGTGTCCCTGTCGCTGTTCCACACGCACTCAGTCTGTCCCTTGGAGATGTCCTTGAAAGCGAAGAGGCCCGCTGCAGCAGTTTAACGGTGGCCAGACACTGGTGAAAGCGCATGGAGTGCAGGGCTCGCTGGAGGGACGGCCAGTTAAAAGTCCACGAGGGGGGCGGGGCGTCCGCCAGCACAGGAGGTAGTGCTGCGGGCAATGGGCTTTGGCCTTGGCCGGGCCAACCTAAACCCAACCAGGCTGGGCCAAGCTAGGGCAAGAGAGCAAACACGAGAGAGAGAGAGAGAGAGAGAGAGAGAGAGAGAGAGAGGCACAAGGAGTGTGCTATGTAAGGACATGCGCAGTGGAGGGAATGGAGACAAACTCGCGCAGGATATTCTTGGCCATTTCGACATTGTTCTGTGCGATCATCAGTGCTTTCTGAATGTCCTGGTAGGAGTATCCCTGGCTCATGAGGTGCTCGATCTCGCTACTGATTTGAGGGTTGGCTTCTCCTCCTGTTGCCCTGCTGCTGGGTGAAGTGGGGATGGGCGGGACAGGGCTGGGCCGACGCTCCGAGTTGATCCGTCTGGGGAGGGGCTTCGGAGGTCTCTCTGGGGCTTCCACCGGCTCCGAGAAGGCTGAGCAAACGGGGGGGG
>JAVQJL010052106.1:0-11316 GCA_036024295.1 Nannoperca obscura
ATATATATATATATATATATATATATATATATATATATTATATCGCCACTGCACAGTATTTTTCCCTCGCACGTGATACAATTTTTAATCATACAGCTGCAAGGAGTTATCAGAAAACATTTTCTCCAGCTTTACCATCCGTTAACAGTTAACTAGTATAAGACAGACACCCGGGCAAACTAGCCCAAATATTATGCTCCGAAAACCTAGAAAAAAAAAAAATAAAACCCAGTAAATAGTCTGATCTATTTATTTCTTTTTTCTGTTGACTCACCTCATGGCTCCACTTTGTCGTTTCCAGGATATCTTATTTCCATACATCAGGGAGCATCTTGAGGATTACTTGTCAACTCACTGGGAAGAAGACGAGTGCAAACAAGATGTTCATCTCCTGAAGAAACAGGTACAGAGTCGAGGAGTTTTTTAAGTTGGATTCACAACCGATTGAATGTAATTTAAGGGAAAGTTTTGCTTTTCTTCTGAGGTTATTGGAGGAGGAGGAGGCTAATCTCTTCCTGCCCACAATCTGTTAGTACCAACATCTTAATGACTGGAGGAGGGGAGTCTGGTGTCAGTGTAACAGGGCTGCAACTAATGATTAACCCGTCCATTATTTTCTGGATAAATCATTTGGTCCATAAAATGTCAGAAAATAGTATCAAAATGTTCATGTTGCTTGTTTTTCTAACAAACAGTCCAACACAAATATATTTACATTAATATAATATAACATTACAAAAACCTGCACATATTCACACTTGAATAGGTTTTGCTCGTGGTTTTGCTGGGGATTTGCACAGATGATGGATTTGTTTTTGCAACAACATTTCAGATTTGATGAATTTAAGTTTCTGTTGATTTGTCAAATTACATTCGGTCCCCCTCAGATTGGGCACTATGTGTAAAAAGGATTGTCATTTCTACAATATTCACACAATAATGATGTAAACACTTTTAAATTAGAGCAGAAAATCAGAAGTTTAACCTTTTTAAATTGTCTACAAAGGTGTCAGGATGTGTGGATGCAGGTTGTCCTGCAAAAATGTTGTTAATTTAAGTCCAGTAATTTAAAATTTTGCTCAAATCATTGAGACTTGAAGAAGGGAATGTCATGTTTTGTAATATAATGAATGTTTTATACGTCTAGTGGTAATAATATGTCACACACACCTGCAGATGCACTTATTTTCTTGATTTAAATAATTATGATACAAAACCTTGTGAACAACTGCCCCATGAAGCATGTTGTGCTCCTGTTGCCTGAGTGCTGCTGTTATTTTGACAAAGACGACACAAAAACACGCCTTTCAATAAAAACACCCACCCGCCTGCCGTGGCAGATTGAAGAGGACATGAGACAGAACCGCTCGTGTCCCGTCCACGCCGTGGACCAGACGGTCCACACGGACGAGGAGAAGGCCATCAGGGAGGTGGTGGATAACGTGCTGTGGCAGATGGAGGCAGACAGGAAGTCAACGGCACTCAAACAGCTCCAGGGCCACATGTGGAGAGCAGCGTACTCTTCTGGGAGAATCAAAGGCGAGTAAGTACCCTGATCATTTTCCTCACTTCAACATTCACTGTTTGTGTCCCACAACTGCAGCCTCTATATCGGTACACATGGTGGTCACCTGCGAGCCGATTAGAGCCCAACGAGTGATTCATTAGTCAATCAACAGAAATCTAATCAGCAGCTGCTTTGATAATTGAATAAACAGAATTTTGTCTTATGCAACAGGAAACTAGTCGTTATTTAACCTTTTTTAGACCAAATAATTAAGGATGAGATTGTAATTGTAAGTTGCAGTCGCTATAGAATAAATATAATATTTTAACAGTATAACTTTAATAAAATCATGTAAACAGTATTTTTTTATCATCATGGGAAGTTATTTTATGTGTTTTATGTCAACACGACAAACTAGACAGAATAACGGGGGTGCAGACACGATCCTGGACTGTGAATGAATCCTAAATATATGATGTCTCTGATCCATAATGAGAGGAGAAAACAGTTCATTACAGATGTTTGGTTTCTGAAAACTAAATTAATAAAAGTAATTAAATTAGGTTAATCTTGGGGTTTCGGTCTCGTTGCTAACAGGGTTTACCAGGACGTCATTCCATCCATCAGAAGATGGAAAGGACAAGGACTGAAAGTGTACGTTTACTCCTCTGGAAGCGTGGAGGCACAGAAACTTCTGTTTGGATTCTCGGTGGAAGGAGACGTTTTAGATGTAAGTGGAGCCGCCACGTCGTGTGTTCAGCACTTAATATGAAGATATTCCACACAAACACAGACGCTGACACCAGTATTTCATAGAATATATACATTTCTATGTTATCAGGGAAGGAACTTTTATAATTGATTGATTTTAGTAGTTTTTTGTAAACTCGTGCTGTTAATGTTTTAGACGTTGTGACTGATGATGTGGTTTTATGTCCTTTCAGTTATTCGATGGTCACTTTGACACCAGTATAGGAGCTAAAGTAGACGGAAAGAGCTACGAGAGAATCGCCGAGAGGATCGGCTGTCAACCCGAGGAAATGACGTTCCTGACAGACGTCACTCGGGGTACGTGTGTTAGCGATGATGCAAGTTATTATATAATTATAATTTAGATTCAGTGTTCCTAGCGTTGCTGAAATCAGGTTTTTATTCGTTGTGTTGTGATTTATAATATTTCATAATAATATTTCAAATATCACATAATAATCACATTGATGGTGATCGAAACCTCCACAGGGAACCTTTGAAACAGGGTTCGCACAAAGTCTGGAAACTGCTTAATTTTAACGGTTTTGTTTTCAAGGTCAGGAATATCCGTGAATTCAAATATATACTCGATTTGTTTTTCTACATAATGTTTGAAATGTAACTATAGAAACAATTAAGTGATTAAGGTTTCGAGAGTCTGAACATGTTTGGTTTAAGTACCTTGAAACGGCTTGAATTTTTCACTTTCACAAATTCACTTTGCAGTAAGACTCTATTCATGTGAGATTCAATCTATTTATATCTAAAGAGAGAGAGGTGTGTGTGTGTAGATATGTGTACGTATTCAGTGCTGCATTTGTACGTTTGTAGAGGCGAAGGCAGCAGAAGAAGCCGGGGTGAACGTGGCGCTGGTGGTCCGGCCTGGAAACATGGAGCTGACGGACGACGAGAGGGCCCACTACCCCCTCATCACGTCCTTTAGCCAACTGGAACTGAAGAGACGTGTTTAACACCGACGTGGACAACGTCTCTGACCTGCTCCTTCTTTTCTTTGCACCCCCCCCCTCCTCTTTCTTCACCCCCATTCTGCAACTCTGATGTTTTTGTTAGCTCCACGTTGACGGTTCAGTGTAGGAGGTGCTGCTGGGGCGACAGTTAGCCGCCGGCTGGGGGCGACAGTTAGCCGCCGCTAATCAAGTCCCAGCCTGTAAGAAGCCTCTCAGGATCTACGGAGCGTAACAGGAACTCAAATGTGTCATCACTGTCACTGGACCATTTGAATGACTGGAAAGAAGCTGTAGATTAAAGATGCAACAAGCCTGAAGTAAAAACCGCACTTGAGCTGTAGAATTTATTTTTAGATGAACCGTATTCCTGTTCTGAACCTCTCTGATGTTAAAGGGAAACTTCAGGCCCTGATTTTACACATTTGGGGTCTAAAGGGCGAAAAGGAACAAAAGGTTTTGGACTTGATCCGTCAAAATGTGGCTGCATCGTAACGTTTGGGGGCAAATTGTGTCCACTAAAAAGTGCATGTTCTTGCCGGCGACTCTGGGTTTCAAGTGTCTGGGCATTATGGGATGGATCCCTACAGAGACGGATCCTTTGTTTGACCAGAAACAGAAAATCTCGCGAGAGGTTGCAGGAAGACGAAAGGATCTTTCTAAGAAAAAGGTCCGTCTCTGCAGGGATCCATCCCATAATGTTGTCAGACACTTTGAATAACAGTCTGAACCAGAGTCACTGGCAAAAACAAGCACTTTTAGTGGGCGGACCTGTTCCAAAACCCCCAAATTTGTTTTAAAAACTGGAGTTTCCCTTTAATGGTGTGTGTGTGTGTGTGTGCGTGCGTTCGTCACCGTTTTGTGGCCTGTCCTCCCTCTACACACACACGTGTGAAGTTTTATCCAGTGGTTGAACTGCTCATTAACATTTTTAATGTTTTAGAAAGTGCAGCATAGGTGCTGCTGACAGGAAGTACTCATTTCAAACTTTGTTCCAATGTCTTAATTAGTCCCTCGCAGGTGAACGGTGTCTATTTAAATGTGCCATCCTCATTATCTGTAACGTTGGTGTTGGAAAGTTACCTAAAAATTGCCAAAACATAGGAATTATGTGTGAAACATAATTGGTGTAATTAAGGAAATGATCTAAATTGCTTCCAATAAATAAATAAATGCCTCGTTTCACACAGAAGTCTGTCTGCTGCCTCAGTGTTTACGTTTGAAAAGTGCTGTAAATATGAAAAGTTAAAGGGTCAAATGACAAAAAAATATTAGTGCCAAACGTTTGCTTTCTTGCCAAGAGTTACAGAAACTACAGCCTGTTAATTAGTGAGCTTTAAAAGGTGCTGAGTTTGGGACATTTTGGACAGAGCCAGGCTAGTTATACTAAGCTAAGCGGCTGCCAGCAATAGCTTCATATTTAATATTCAGGTATGAGAGCGATGTCAATCTTTTATTCTAAACTTTAAATAGTGGCTACGTAAGGTGTGCCGCCCCACCACAGTACAACAGAGGTGATTCAATGCAACACGTCAGTCTGTCCAATATGAAGCTACTGACAGTTAGCTTAGCTTAGCATAAGGGGAAACCGCTAGCAGCTACCTGGCTCTATCACACATCAGCCAACCAGCACCTTTAAAGCTCACTAATTAAAACACTGTTGGTCTAATCTGTACAAACACTGAAGTTTAAGTGGTCTTTATGCTAAGCTAACTGGCTGCTATCAATTTCTGGTGGAGAAACGCTGAATTATGTTATTTATTTGAGAAGTGGTCACATCAGTCTTAAAATAGTGGAATTAACCTAAAACATTGTTTTTAACTGTACAATGTAATTTTCCCCCAAGAGCAAGGCTAGCTGTTCCCTCTGTTTCCAGTCTTTATGCTAAGCTAAGCAACAGCAACATGTTTCATAAAACAAAGCTCCAGTTACTCAAACCTCACTGTGAACTGTGTAGATTCAAACAATCCCAACAACAACAGGAGAAACATTATAAGAAGAATCTAGAAATGTGTAACAGTGTAAAAAGAAGAGTTCAGAAATGGTCAAACTAATTTGCCACAGCAAATTGTTTTGTGTGGGTTTTAAAAAAATATGTAACTTTAAAATACTTGAATAAAAAACATGTCCCCGTCAAACATGAATACATACATTGATTGTCAGTGGTAACAGTGGTGTGACGTGCAACATTTGCAGCTTGTTGAGGTGTAATAAGGTCCGTGCATTGTCTCCTGCAGTTAGACCCGAGCACCTGGAGACAGTAACTCCCCTACAGCCTCCGGCGAGGTCTCTGACTGGCCGACTGGACGCCCGGAGTTGTCCGTGCACAGTATGTGGAAGCGGCTGTGGCGAAACTCGATGGCGAAAGTGCCGAAGAAGACGAGGAAGAGCATGACCAGCGCCCACTGGCACGGAGCTGCCTGCGCGTGGTGCCTCTGAACCTTCAGGAGGAGTTCTGCACCAGGAGAGTTCAGGAAATAAAGACACAACTGAAACTAATCTGCAGCTGTTTTGATCATTAATTAAGTAAATGAATGTTTTGGCATGAGAAGTTTGGCAGTTTCATCGTGCAGCGTTTACTATTAAGTCCAAAAACAAGCTAAATTAGCTCTTGATTCTGATTGGTTAAAAGACAGGAAACAGGAGGAAACTGGCTCTGTCTAAACACGCACATCAAATTTCGTATATAATATAATATATTTTAATCTACAGAAACTGAAGAGTAGAAACGACACATTTTGGACAGAACCAGGCTCTGCTTCCAGTTTTTAAGCTAAGCTAAGCTAAGCAGTTGCTGAGTGTAGCTTTATATTTTACCGCACACACACGAGTGGTAACTTTTCTCAAAATGTTGGACCTATTTCTCTTTATAAAACCTTATTACATTAGAGCTGAAGATAGAAGTTGATTAATCAATATGTTTAATTGTTCCAGGATTTAAAGTCATAACGTACAACGTGTCCATTAAACGAGTAAAAGGATACCGAGTATCATGCAGACGGTGATGAATCCCGAGAGCAGGAAGCGGATGATTCCCACCGTCCTCCCCTCGTTCTTCATGTTCACTCTCAGGGTGAAGTAGGACTGCACCCAGCAGAACCCCAACCCCAGGGTAAACGCCAGCAAGGTGCCCATGTTGTGAATCATCTTCTCGTGGATAAACTGAAACCAAAATCAATCAATCAATCAACGAACTCACTCGTGTCTCTGTAAGTGGACCTGCAGGTGAAGCATCGTGTCCGTGACGCGCGGCACCTGGAAGTTTCCTAGAATCGTCATCCCAAAGCAGCCGATAGAGAAAGCCCCCAGGCTGACGACGTTCAGCCACGGTTTGTCCACTCTGTCTCTCAGCTGAAGGTATCGAAGGACGGCAATAACAAACCCTGTAACACACAATTAACATTTATCAAACTGGTTTCATTCAACGTGGCACAAAACTGTATCTGTTCATGAATTAAAGGATTAATTTCAGTGACATTCCATCACACAAATCGTAAAATGTGCTAATAACAAGCCAAAACTATTAAAACCACGTCAGCGAGTCACACTGTTGTTCCTCCATCACCCCACACCCACACACACACACACACACACACACACACTGCCTCAAATACTCACTAGAGCAGCAAATGTGGATTCATCCGCCCCTGAAAATAGTCCCTGACAAACGCTCTATTTCCTCCTGTTTGAGTGACGTTTGATAAAAACTAGTGAGCTGCAGCCGTTTCAGAATATTGTTGTTGCCTTTTTAAAAAGGCTTTGAGCCGAGAACCACAGACAGGAAGTCAGACAGACTAACGCTTGGTTTTGTTGTCCTTTAAATACCTGTATTAACATGATGAACACTGCTCTTACCCACAAACGCAGACAGGTTCATGACCTCGCTGAAGATGCAGCTGGCTGGTGGAGAGTTGCCTGCAATACTGAAAAAGAGAAACGGGAGACATGTTGTGAAATTAAGTTTATTTACAGCAATAACTACGCTTTTATTGTTAAAAGGAAATGACGAGTATGTACCTGATGTAGGGAGGAATAAAGGATCCGTTTATTCTCCTAAAAACAAACCAAAAAAGCTTAATTCAAAAAATATATAAAAGTCATTATTTGCTTTACATAACATTGTTTAATTCTCACCAGTACTTTGAACCCAGGGGTGCGATCATCTCATCTCGGAGAGCTATGAAGTATCTGTTAAAAAAGAGGAAACATAATATTAAAGATGGGTGGAATCGTATCACTGTAAGTTCACCTGCTTCGGGAGTGACACCCGACCTACACAGGTTTATAATCATTTAAGTCTCTTTGAACGTGTTTTTCTTCTCTTTGTGTTGTAGTTTGGTGTCTCTTTCAAGTTGTTTTGTGTGTATTTGTTGTCTTTGTGTCTGTTTTTGTAAACTTTTGAGTCTCTTGGTAGTGATTTGTCATCATGTGTAAATGCGCGTGTCTGGTTTTGTGTATATTTATAGTAGTTCTGTGTCTCTTTGCAGTTGTTTCGCCTCTTTTTGTAGTCATTTGTCTCTTTGCAGTTGTTTTGTATCTTTTTATGTCTCTCTGTAGTCGTTTTGTCTCTTTCAGTGATGTTTTGCAGGTGAACCAGGACTCTCAGGTGCTGCTGTTGCCTCAGAAATGTCACCTTAACTTTAGTATTTAGTTCACATTGTAAACGAAGAAAAGCCTCTGCACCAAAGTTATTCTTAAAAGAAAAAAATACAGGAGACCTGAGATGTGGGGTTCATTTAGTAAAGCTGAACTATTGTGCGGTCAGACCGATAGTTACAGGTAGGTACTTACACCAGCCACAGTCCAGCAGCAGTGAACACACTGTAGACGGGAGGCAGAAGAGCCTGCAGCTCCTGCAGCTCCACATCCTGTCTCCTCTGACTCCACAGAAGGAGAAACTGTGTTTGTCTGGAAGATATTCATTTGTTAGACATGTGTGATGTGTAACTTGGTCAGTGAGATGGTGGGAAACGGACAACATGTACTTGGAAAGAGAGATACATGTCAACATTAACATTTCAGCCTGTATCATACAGTACTTCTATAGTTTTTATATGTATTTAACAAAATTAAAATGACACTTAATGACAAAACAGGAGGTGAGCGGTCTGTAAACATTAAGGGTGGGAAACTATGGAAACAGGTTATTCTAGTTGGTTTTAAAAGAAAACAAATGTGGAGCATTTAAGCCCTGAGGAGAAACCTGTGCCTGCTGTCAGTCACCTGCTGTCAGTCACCGGCGGTCAGTTGTGCGTGGAGTCTGTGAATACTGTACACATAAACCGCTGACAGCTCTTCCACACACCGCTAAAGGTAATAAAGGTGTATTGTGGTCGCGGCATCACACCGCAGTACAGACAGTAAGATGAGATTGTATTGGCAGGACAATACTTCCGGTTTGGGCTTGGCCGATGTGCTAAACTCTCGCGAGATTTGTAAAACTGTGGCAGTTTGCTTAGGTCTAACTCACTAAAACTACTTGGTTTGGCTTTCTGGCAGAATGACTTTCTATCACGTGGCTAACGTTGTGAAACGGTGGCAGATTGGTAAAGTTTTTAGGCACCAAAACGCCTTTGGTTTGGCTCTCTGACAGAAAGGGTTTAAAGCGCCAAGCGCTTCTATAATGAATCAACTGCGCATGTGCGAGAGTTTCGTCAATCTAGACGAGACCTTCAAAATAAGAGCGCGGAAGCTGTCACATAAATACAGTAAAGTGGAGTTTAAAATAGCATAAAATGGAAATACCTTAAAATTGTACTTGAGTACAGTCCTTGAGTAAATGTACCTAGTTACATTCCACCACTGGACATATGTATATGCTGCCTGTGTCTGCATGGTGGTTGGCTTCTGGGTGTCTATGTAATTACATAATGAACAGTTCAACAGCAAACGCCCCAAACAGGTTATTCCAGCCATAATAAACATGCAGCAGAAGCTTTATCTTGTCTTAAACAGTGACAGGTCACATTAGTTTACTTTGATGCTGCTTTTTGAGTTAAACAAAAGGTCTGTTTCTGCTCCTTTCGATCATTTGTACTGTGTAAATCCCTTTTAATAAAGACAGATATAATGTACCATTTATTGTATAAAGATTACAGCTGATAATTATATTTAGCTTCTCGTGGCAACAATTACATTTAAAAAAGTAGTTAAAACACATCGCATGTGGGTTTGTTGGGTGGTTTGAAATATGTCAACAACTACTGAATGTTTCCCAGGAACTTTTGAGTACAGAGATGTTTCTTCTGGCGCCATCATCAGGACAAGATTTAAATTTGTCTTTCCCATGAGCACTTTGTGATAGTGCTAATTCAATTAGCACATATTAGCATGCTAACACTGCTAACACTAAGCTAGTGAACAAAGGTAAACATTATACCTGGCAAACATCAGCATGTAGACAATGTCACTGTGAGCATTGTTAGCATGCTAATGTTAGCATTCAGCTAAGGCACAGCTGTGTTTAACTAGAACAGAATAAATAAATAAAAGACTTTGTGGCAGGTGGAGAAGCATGTGAAGCTTTTAAACCTTCACATATGTAATATAAATAATTTTATAATTAAACAGCTGTTTAATGTGAATCCAGTTACTTTGCTAATCATGTCCCAGAACAGCTGTAGCCTGAAAGCTATTAAGCCAATTCAATAATATAACTGAGGTATGTTGTACAGGAATCAACTAAAATCAAGATGACGCAACATCATGTTGTAAATAAATACTATTTATTGAAAATATTGCATGTAGTCAATCTAAAACAAAGACTTGTTTTCCTTAATCAACAACATGAACGGAGGTGGACCTCTCAGACTGAAGCCCTCATCATAGTTGCTGACGTCTGATTGATTAGCAGACTGGTAGCGTTTGTTTCTTTAAAAGCATGCACACTTTAAAATGCCATCATCGCCTCATGATTACTCTGAAAAAACAAGGAAATGAAATTAAACAACATTAACATCCTCAACATGTCAAACACACTGAGGTGTTGGTCCGATGTGCAGCGACACCAGTGGTGAAAGTAAGAATGTCACTCCATCAGTGTTACTGTGGATCAATCTGATGCTGTTTTTAAATCAATCCATATTAAAATGGACGTCTTCTCTTCTCTGTTTGCAGGCAACGATGCATTTAAATGTGATTTTAGGCTTAAAAAAAAGAGAACATTTTACACGTTTATGGATTATAAAAAAAAGGTATCTGAGTGCAAAATTATTGACAGACTTAGCATGATCGCGCAGGTCGTGAGCCAAAAGCAGCTTTATTCTTTAAATTGACTACAGTTACTTTGATCATCTCAACACAAGTGGAAAGAAATGCCCTTTAAATTCCAAAATCTCCAGTTTTTTCTTTCTTTTTAAACTTTGTTTTATTAGATTAATACAGGTTTATAAATTGGTGGTTTCCAGATTTATTTAGATAAATAAAGATCTAATGTGCAGAAACTGTGCATCCTTATATTTAATTTGCCAGTTTGGAGATTTTATTTGTTGTACTTTCTTTAAACTCTCCTTCGTGAGTCCGGGACTAATGTTTAGTGTATCCTGTTAGCATGTCGCTAGGTTAAGGTGGTAGATAAACAGTGTTTAGCCCTTTGTTCAGCACAGGGCTCAGACGTTCCTCTCACCGCTGAGTGCGACTGATGGCTCTTGGTTTCACTTGCAGAAAACGTGAATGGCACAAAGAAGAATTTATCGGGACTTCCGTTCATCTCAAAATTCTTCGTCACTTGCAGCTCGGACACTCGGAGGAGCTTTCTGCCCAATCAGACGCCGAGCTTGTTGGCTTGTGTGAGCACCACCTTGAGGACGGGCATGAAGGCCGACGTCTCGCTGAAGTTGCTGCTGCTGACGATGTGGGTGTGGATGTTCAGGCCCTCCGTGTAGCAGCGGGACTCCACGCTGCTGGCGATGTTGTGAAGGCCTCCGACGATGGCGGCAGAGAGCTGGAGAGAAGAGCAGCAGTTATTCAACAGCATCAGTCATCATCTGTCTGCAGGAGCGTCCTCCTCCTCCACTCCTAAACCTCTTCTTCCTCCTCCTCCACTCCTAAACCTCTTCTTCCTCCTCCTCCACTCCTAAACCTCTTCTTCCTCCT
>JAVQJL010052126.1:0-13075 GCA_036024295.1 Nannoperca obscura
CACAGTGGACCAATGAAACCGTTCGAATCACCGTAAATCAAACGCACTCACACTAAATTCTTCAGATCAGTCATTTTGCGCGTCAATTCAGAGGGTGCAGCTTATATACAGGTGCGCTCGATAGTCCGGAAAGTACGGTACATCTTAACATAAAGCCTGCAAACCGTCTTTATGCTAAGCTAAGCTAACCGGCTGCTGCCCCTGTTGAACATACAGATCTAACATTGGTATTAATCGTCACATCTAACTTTCAGCAAGACAGCACGAGTGCATTTCTAAAATGTCAAACTATTCCTTTATGTAAAAGTATCAACATTGCATTATAAAAGTCGGCATTCTAATTGCTGATGCATTAATGTGTAAGTAACATTTTACTGTTAGTTGGTGAAGCTGATTTTAACTATTTATTGTGCTGGCAGGCTTAATCTATAACAGTGCATGGTATTTTTCAAGCTCATATGCTGTATATGTAAAACCTTAACCTGTAAAGTAACTATTACCTAAAGCTGTCAGATAAATGTAGTGGAGAAAAAAGTACCCTCGGAATGTTAGTGGGGTGGAAGTATAATGAAGCATGAAAAGCTCAAGTAAAGTACAAATATCTTAAATTGGTACTTAAGTAAAGTGTTCAAGTAAATCCGAGAAGATCAATACCTCTCAAACAGTATCTTATTAATTAGTATGAAGCTACAGCCAGCAGCCTGTTAGCTTAGCATAGCACAAAGACTGGAAACTAGGGGAAACAGCTAGCCTGGGTCTGTGCAAAGGTAACAAGATCAACCTACCGGCACCTCTAATGCTGACAGATTAATACATTATCTCTGATTTGAGAAAAATTAAACAGTAAATACATGAATTGGCTGTTTTAAGGAAGGTTGTGACTGAGGGTGTGTCCGATCTGTAACAAAAACCCTATTTGTTCTGCGCATATATGAAAATGCGGCTACTTTCTGTCGGAGGTATGTCGAAGCAATTTACAGCAGCTTCTGGGATTTAAATAAAGTAATGTTATCTTTGATTTTACTAGTTATGAAATAGACGATGTTCATTCAATTATGAAAAATGAAATATATATGAATTTATGAATGTATTATGATACATTTTAAACTGAGATACTTTTTTAAAAATCAAATCAAAAGTGGACCTCTAGATTTTGGTAGTATTGTAAAAGTCACACCAAACACATGTATTTCTAAAGATATGTTCCATTTATCAACATGAAGTGTGACTTCAACTGAAGCTTTCCTTAACAAAGAAAAACAAAAGTGGTGGTGACAGGAAGTAGCTACATTTTCACACGTGCAGAACAAATCAGCTTCCTGGAGTCTCTGCTGGTGGACACGTAGCCTAACAATCTTACAGTTTCTTCTGAGAAAACCCCACTTGTTTATTGTCAATTTAAACACATAGCTTGTTTAATTAAAGGCATATAACTTGTATCCTGTATAGCCACCTACCACCGCCACAAAGCAATATAGAAATATACAATCTAATAGTAAGACGTCGGAGAGAAGATGTGACTGAGTGAGGAGATGAGAGAGAAGAGATGAGCTCTCAGAGAGCTGGGGAGTAACTGCTGTTTGACTGGACTTTGAAAGGCTGATCCACTATCTGGGAGCCAAGAGTGCGCGCCTGGTGGGTGGGTGGGTGACTGAGAGAGCAGGGTCATGAAGCAGTTGGCGGTGGAAATCCACAAGCTGGGATGAGGTGTGAGGCTAGACTGTGGCAGGTTTGTTTTGGGGTAATGCACTATTGCGTGTCACACTGTGTGCTTCAGCTTGTCAAGTCAAATCAATTTGGAGTGACCCACCTCGCTCAGAAAACAACAGCCATTAAGTAGATTGGTTACTTGTAAAAATATGAGTTTTGCCACTTTCAGAATTGATGTGTTACAGCGGGGGAACACGTGCCACAGTCACAAAGCCTGCAAATGCTCACATTAACCTTTCTTGTTCTTTATAAAAGCTATTTATCCTCTGAAATGATTTCATTACCAGCTCCTGCTTCACTGGAAGCCATAATAGAAGTCTCTTATCAGACATCCATTCTGTGTTTGTATTGCAGCAGTCACTGCAGCGTACCATTTCTGTCTGTCTGAGATGTGCGCGCGCGCACACACACACACACACACACACACAGCACAGAATTTTACCTACATATATGTCCTCTGTTGCTCCGTACTTACCACGTCACAACAAACTTGTTCCTTAAAAGAGCTTCATAAATAAATGCATTTGACTTGATTTGGACAGAATAAAGTTCCTTTCACTTGGGACACCTTCCAAAATGGTAGTTTGTGGTGTCTTAACAATCGAATCTAATCTAATACTCTTGTATTAGACTGCCTCTTAAGCAGGGCCAGAAAAAAACACTAGAGGGCCCTCGGGGGAGAAATTATCTATGGGCTATTATTGACTACCCACCCCCACCATCCCCCAGAACATTGTGTATGTATGAGTAAATTACCAATTACTAATGAATGTGTAACTTCATAAAGCAATGACAATATGTTGTTTTACACAAGCAAATTGCCATTTTTATACTTTTACAGACTATTCATCAGTGAGCCTTAAAGATGCTAGTATGTGGATTTTGTTACCTTCAAACATAGCCAGGCTAGCTGTTTCCCAGTTTCCCAGTCTTTGTGCAAAGCTAAGCTAAGCTATGCTAGCCAGCTGCCGGCTCCAGCAACATATTTACAGCTCAGACACGAGAGTGGTGTCAATCTTGCCATTTAACTCTCAGCAAGAGTGCTAATCAAAATATCGCTCAAAATGTCTAATTGTTAAAGGCCCATTAATTAGTTTATAATGTGTTTTAGTGCTGCATACTGTTTAAAAGCCCCTGAAAATTATATTGTATTTCTCTAAAACATGAAATATTAATGACTGAATAAGCAACAACAGAATATCAAAATAAAACTTTATTATTTAGAGTTTAAACTCAAAAGTTCTAGTCTGCTTCCTTCAGCACTGAGTGTGGTTTCATCAGATTGAATTGACAGCGCTGGAAACACTACAAAATGACCCCATATTTATAATCACATTTTGACTTAACTCCTGCTCAAATCCTGATCTGCTCTTTCCATTAGCAACCAAATAACCAAAATTCTTCTAACTTTGGCAGAAAAGAAGTGTGCCTATATAAGACTCCATTGCTTAAAGTTTCCCTCCACTCAAAAACATGTTTTTCTTCTGGTTCCTCCAGTTGGATGTTTGAGCTTCACTGTACAGAATGCTGTCTGTGCAGAGTTTGACACTAGAAGGATGTTTTTTTTAATGTTCAGCTGCTGAAAGTGGAAAGTTTCTATGTGCTCACTGTAAAACTTATTTTAAGGGGTGGGCCTACATGCATCCTTGTGACATCACAAATAGTTTGGAAGCCAATCCTGGTCCAGTATTCAACTTACAAAAGTGTAGTGTGGAAACTTGAAGCCTCCAGCGCGCAAACAGAGAATTAACTTTACAGTGAAGCAGGAAACAGCTGTTGTCCAGCAGGAAAACTTCTATTGATAGATTCTGGATTTTTAAAGAATGAGATAATTTAACTCAGATACAAATTATCATTCAAAGTAGAGCAATTTATATGCATGTCTGGAGGGGATCTTTAAGACTATTGCTAATAATTTAATGTCTAAAAACTGATTGCTGCACTGTAAACCTGCAGCCTACGGGCCTCACTGAGCAGTTGCCTGGTTAGTAATCCAGCCTTGCTTCTGAAGGTTGTGGAGATAAACTGTAGGATTTGTGTTTCTTTTGGGGTTCAGAAAATTCTTATAGTTGTTTAGCTAAATAAACCATTTAAAAACAGCTTAAAAGGGGGCTACTCTTTCTTCGCTTGTGAAAGGTTTTGGGGATACGTGGTTTTTGCAGTTTATATTTATTTATATTTATTTATATTACAAAGACTTTTGAAGAAGCATTTATCTTCACATTGAAAAATAAAAAAGGAACACTTTATTTTACAGGTGTATAATTTCATTGTTATTTCTTAGGAAGTTTCTGGGAAATAATTATGTAATCTGTAAATCTGTGTTATTTTAGTTGGAGTTTAGTTGCAGAGTTTCTAAGCAGTTGTAGATTTTCAGAGAAATTTCCATGACAGAACTGCTACATTTATATATATCTTGCAGAAAACAGTGGGGGTGGAGGACTATTTCTGGCAACAGCTGTACTGTTGACTAAGACTGTGTTCACTGGTGTAACTTGTAAAATGTGAGCTCTGCTGACATCAGTGTCATTGTGAGCACAGCATGTGCTTTAAACACAGTGAATCAGCCATCCATTAGCATCCTACTAACCACGCATTAGGCCAGCTCAAGGCTTAAGAGGCTATTACCCATTCTGACCCATAGTGCTTGGATATTTTACACAAACAAACGTCAAAGTGCATAGATACACATGTAGAGTACATATACATATCCATCAATGCATGGAAATGCCATATAATAAAACGGACAGCATGGATTATGTTGTACATAGGATTTCCTCAAGAGCAGTACATTAGCATTACTGTTATCAGGATGTCAGGTATCACAGACTATTACTTGTGATGGCATGTTGATATCATGGCCACAGCTCCAGAAAACTGCAGATCATGTGTTGTGGAGATTACAAGGTCATGTTACTCTTATCTGACCGGACTACCACAGAAAGAGGACAAATATTGGTTAACAGCTCAAACAAGTAATTTCCTCTGGGGGTGGGGTAGGGCATAATTCCCCCTTAAAATGTTTTCCTGTGCGCCCACAGCAATGAGCTTAAAGGAGCAGTAGCCCCCGCTGCACCTACACTCCCAACCCTACCTGATTGTTGGGGCCACACTCCAGCCTGAGGGGAGACCGCAGACATTACTCAGGGCTGAAAGTAATGCCACCTCGTCTGCATGTTTATTTGGGGTAAAGATTTACAGTCCATATTGTGTTAGAACTGAACACAAATTAAAATGAATACCAAAAAGGACAGTGGTATTTTTAATAAAGCTGCATATACAACATTATCTATCATCAAGTATAAAATAACAATGCATGGCATAAGTAGGGTTAGTGCAATATAGATCAGAACCTCTGATTTCATTGTGTCTGAAACCAAATGTATGCTCTTGCCACCAAATGCACTTGTTTTTAAATAGTAAATTATACATACAGTCATTTTCCTGGCTCTCGGGGAGCCAGGACAGTGACTTTAAAATTTGGCATTAAAAATAAAAATTAAAACAAAACCTAAACTTAAAAATGGAAGGAACATTGGCAAAGAAACATTTGGCACTGAAAGACGTTAAAACGCACTACATTTTTGTCATTATATTTTTATTGTGATATTTTCTTCACGTCACTGTTTTCACTGACAGCGGTTTTCAGTTTCAACTTTCTATCACTGTTTTGGTGTGGAGAGGAGGGATTTAAGGGGAGGGGCAAGCAGAGAGTGAGCTACACAGGCTCTGCCCAAAGCTAGCAAAGTCTGCCTCTAAAGCTTAGTAATTATTAGTTATTTATTGCTTGTTTAATCCATACAAAAACCAGAGTGTTAAAACTTCCTGCAGTCTCCATAGTTTGCCTGGCGACCTTTATGGTAACAAAAACCTCCATGTTTAACATGTTAATTTGTGAACTGTATGTGTAGTTTCTTACTGCTGGACACAGTAAAGCTAGCTGTTTTCTCCGATTCCAGACTTTCTGCTAAGCTAACTGGCTCTAACTACATACCTACCCTACACTCATTAAAGTGGTACCAATCTTCTCATCTAACGCAAGAAAGTCAACAAGCATGTTTCACAAAATGTGGGCGTTCGTTTTTGTAAGTTTTCCTTTAAGGTTTTAATAATGGAACCACGCAGCACTCAAAGCCTTTGTAGATGTGACCAATGTCTTGCTTGCAGCCAACAGTAAAGGAGTATGTTAGAAGTCCTTTCCAGGATGCACATTCTATATATTATGTTTCAGGGCATTTGCACTGCAGCACCAGCTTTGCAGAATTTTCTCTTTGGGTTGGTCCATTGTGCAGATGCAGCGCACACAAGAGCCCTCAAATAATTTCAAGATTCCAAATTTTACATGTTACTGAAAGTGGTTGTCAATCAGAAAAATAATAATAATGCGGACCAAATAAAATGCTGTGGTGCTTTCAAACAATGATGCAACTCCACTGTAATCCACTTTGTGTCCCTTCCCCTTTACTGTCTTTCTGTTCATCAGGCTTTCTCTCTCCATCTCTTTCCTGTTCACTGATGTCTTTACCTCTAAGACAGAGTAAGAGATAAAGAGAATGAAGGCTATGAGCACATAGACATGACATACAGTAGATGAAATGCAGACTTTTATTTCAGGCAGTTTTCTGACACATACAGTGTGTATCCTGGTTGCCTGTGGGCAGGTTGGTACAAATATTAGATTTTATTCTTGTTTTATTCAGAAAACTGCTTACTTGGTTAGTTAACATTACACAGTCTTGCTACACGTTCCTTCTCTTCCTCTTCACCCTTCACCAATCTGTCAAAACTCAAAACTAGTTCTTTTAGTGTGACCGATGTACAACAGCTCTTTGGCATCTTAGCAGTGACAGTATAGACAGTTAACATAGACTGTACAGGCAGGGCCCTTGGGGTGTGGGGGCATTGAGAGAGTGGGCCTTCCAACAATGTGTTGGTAGAGAATGGGCCCTGGTTAGAAATATGCCTTTGAAAAACTTGCATTAATGGTCACATATGGTGCCATTTGCTATTATATGCCGGTGAAAAAGCAAACCTATCTCCATAATGTTTTAGTTTGTTTTGCCTAAGTAACTCAATCACCGGTACAATCCAACACATTGTTGATCAAATATGTATGTAGGCTGGTGTGTGTGCTAGGGCACTAGGGCCCATCACAAAAGTGTGCCCTGCAGTCCCTTTTGCCTCTTTCCAACACTACAGGTGTCAGCAAAGAAAAATAAACTGGTGATGTATGCAACACAGTTGCAGAAGGACGAGCGCTCCGCCTCAGCTTACTGTCGGTGTTACACCATGACACGTAGCAGCGCAACAACCATTTCGTCTTCGGGTAGCGTTAAATGCAACGTGCAGGAAGGAAAATCTGTGATTTATTTAGCAGATATTTGCTGAACGATAAAGCTGAATTTATATTGTTTCCACTTTGGGGTTTTGTACTTCTGCAGCTGCATCACAGGCCTGCAGTGAGGAGGCAACAGCTTTTTTCCCATCGCAGCAAAAGTAAAAATGAGTCACAAAGCAGTGACTACACACTTCTACACAATCCCTGTGGTTTAGGTGACACTAAGTGAAATTAAAACAGTACTTTTTAAAAAAACTAATAAACGTCTTCATTCCCCACCAAACAAACGATGAGATTTCATAAGGACTTTGAAAGGATTTGGATTCTTTAAGCAAATTCAGAACTGGATTTAGTTTCAATAAAATGCTACAGTAACCCCGTCATGCACTGTAAATCAAAAAAAGATTTTTAAAATCAGAGGTTCTTTTTTTGCTTCATTATGCTTATGTCAGGTTGTGTTCAATTTGTCATAGAAAGAAGTCCCTTTGTAAAACTTTACATTTTCTGGAGCCTGTTTCTTCTCACAACAGAAGTGGTGGGAAGCAAAAAGAACTATCTGATGGTTGGCCCTTTTCCAGGAACATCCTGCCTTTCCTCCCCCACCACTGTTCTGAGGTTATATTTATTCCTGAACCAGGAGGCGCAGAGTGTGTGTGTGTGTGTGTGTGTGTGTGAGAGAGAGAGAGAGAGAGAAAAGCATGTGCAGTTCGTTGCATTTCTGACCAAGGTGTGCGTGTTTAGCGTGAACAGGACCAAGAAAGTTCCTCTGATGATTTGTCTGACATGACATATGATTAAACACACACACACACACACACACACACGATAAAACAATACATTAGCTTTCACACAATATGTTATGTAACTTCACAAACACAAACACTGGCCACTGATGCAAAAATCTGAGCATTTCATGTTTTCATTGTTGTTAACTTGTTGACAATAGATGTACAGTACAATTAATGAGAGAAGACCATAGAGACCTGTTCTCTAACCAGTTCTCCCTCTAGTATGAAATCAGAAGTCATTACATTCACAGAAGCATTTACAATGGTAACATTTTGCAGTGAAATCAATTCATTCTTATGGAATCGCTGTAATTACTGATCAATGTGAACACTTCGAGTTCAGAAGATCTATACAAATACATACATCTGTGCAAGCAAGTTTGAAAAATGCATTGTGTATCCTTGAGGCCTAATGCATCTTTATCATAAAGTATTTGCAAAGCTGATTTTTGAAAGAATCTGAAACCTACTTTTTCTTTTACACTTCTGGCAAATTGCAACATTTTCTACATTCCCACCATCCATTCAACCAACCATGTATCATTTTTTGGTAAATGTGACCCTGGGATTAATGGACGTCCCACTCTCTCTCCTGAGTCGCAGATGCCCCACACTGTACCTGTGTGCATGTGCATCCCCATGTGAGTGCATAAGATACAAACCAAACAGGGTCCCAGTCTAGTGGACTAGTGGTCACAAACCCACAGCGTACCTTTAACTTCTAACTTTAAACAATCTCACAACTATTTTTGTGATGCAAAGGCAGCTGGTATGATATTTCTAACTTATTGTTGCGGGTTTGTCCTCTGCACACCCACTCTTCAATCAGTTATATTATACAGCTGCCTCACAGACTCAGCAACACAGGAACCGTACAGGGACCATAAAACAGGTGTCACAGCACCCATAGTCACTTACGCTACGATCCAGGTATTTTTCACCGTAGTGTTAGGCATTTATATTTGCACCTTATCAATGTGAACATCCTTTCATGTTCATTTTTTTTATACAGTTGAATACATGTTTTAAAAAAGTGTCCATGTTGATGCTTCAACAAGTAAAAAATATGAAAATCCTGTAAAATATTTCAGGTGCAGGATAAAACTTGAATCCCTATTGATAGATAGCATTACAAAATTCTGTTATTGTAGTGATATGTCCTTTTTTACTTTGAAGTCATTCTGAAGATAACGGTAAAAGAAGATTTTAAAGATGTATAAAAACTTAACTCAACATCAAGAGCAGCAACATAGAGTAGAGATATTTCTAAGCTTTGTTAATTAATTAAGCTTTGTTTGAATCTAATTTATTCCCAAATCTCCATATAAATCTACGAGGACTCAGCTGGAAGAATGAACTTTTGCAATATTCCAGACAGCATCTGGAAAAAAAGCAGTCAAAACTGGAGCAACCTGCTTCCTTTTGAACTTTCAACACTGCAGACATGCACCAGGGAAAGGAGTTTTTGGTCCTAACGTTTCTATTAGAATATCGGCCAGATATGTCTATGAGATAAACCACTTACATATTTCAAGCAGAACACAAATGATATCAAAGTGACAAGTTGTTCTGGCAGCCAGGACCACAAAACAGATGCATTTATTTATTTATTTTTTAAATGAGGCAATGTCTATGAGCAATGCTGCTTTTCTATATACTGTATAAAATGTATTAATACATACACAAAGAGTTTGAACCTCAGGATTAGACTGGTTTATACTTTTGTACAATGTATTAAACATGTATGCCAGTGAGTTAGTATTCCATTTTCATTAAGTTGGGGGATTAATTTGAGGGAATTGATGTTTTTTTTGTTTGTTTTTTTTATTCTGTCACAACTTATGTCAAACCAATTATTTCTTTATACACTCATGCATTAGCCATTTTTCCCTGCAGGCTATGGAGTCCTGAAACTGACAAAATGTCATAAAAGGATATTAGACAAGTCAAAAATAAGAGATTAAATTAATCATGAATAGGCCTACTAAACTAACTAAAATGGAATGTAAAAAGAAACATAAGGTTTTGTAAATCAGTTGGTAAACAAGCAAAAAGCTTGTTCCTTTACCTCCCATTGGTTGATAACATTTTTATTTTACTCTTCTTACCATGTGAATTTCTCTTGGAGATTAATAAAGTATCTATCTATCTATCTATTTATCTTTCACTAACTCATTTTATTTTTCAACTCCTTCAATCATCATATAAACTCTTGTAAAAGTAGCTCAAGCATTTTAGGTGGCAAGCTAACACTAACATAGTTAGCTAGCTAATGCTACTTGAAAGTTCACAGACACCATGCTTCTATCTTCACAGTATTATTTTCATCTTTAAAAGCATGTCTCTTGTCTTTATCAAGTTGCACAATGGAAATAAAGATGAGAATTATTTATTTAGAAAATGTCTTTTTGTCCAGCAATATATGTTTGTTTAAAAAACAGTAGGTGTATTTGTTGGGGGCTATTTTTAGCCATGGATGAATACAAATGTGGTGCTCTAGTAGTAAGTATTTACAGCTCATGGATTTATAATGGACTTCCACTCCATGGTTTCCAACGATGTTACACCGGACAAAAATTAACCCTGAATACACATAGCTTTTAACTACATACAGTAACATTTGGTCAACAATTAAGTGCTTTTTCAGTAAACTATAAAGAGATAAGATTATTTTCATGTTTTAGCCTTAATGAGAAAAAGAAGTCTTCCAAAACTCTACAACCTGAAACTTTTTTTGAAATCACAACTCTTTTTCCCCCGCCATCAGTACTTTGATGCTCGATCCTCACCACCACCAATCTTCTCCCTCTCCATCTTATCTCAAAGCCTATTTCACATCTGACATGACTTAGAGATAGACGTTTAAAAATAACATTGTCTTGGGAGAATCAAGCTGTTGAGGGTGCTGCGTGTCATGCAGTAATCTCATATTCTTAAGAAGATATGGGGCTGGGAGAATAGTGTGGGTGGTGTGGGTGTTTGTAAGGATTGTTGAGGAACAGCTAAACTATACTATTCAAAGAGGGTCTTTACATGAGACTGCTGTCAGAGGATAGCACTATTGAGAGTGACACAGGTCACAAGCTAATCCTACAGTCCTGCGTAAAATAAAATATAAAAAGAGAAGACATATGTGGGGGAGGGTTATACAAAGATAGATATAAAAAGGATGAGTCAAAGGACAGGCCTGCATTACAAGTCCTGTATTTCTTCTTTATTGAAGCAGCAGAAGATACTGAATATCAGTGGGTGAGATAAAATACGATATATTATTAAAACGTGTATCAGTCAGTCACCACCTGCAGTGCTTAAAGCAAGATAAACTTTGTCACACAGTATTATTGTAATGCTTCCATTTTTATGAAAGCAGAAGTCTATGCAAATCCACTGCTGCTTGAACGTCAGTCCAGCACACACAAACATGTTATCTTGGAATCATTTGGGTTTCCAGGTGCACACAGTTCTAAACTATCAAACAAGCCATTTACTTACAATGTCTCTAAAACCAAAGGGTTTATCAAAATAAACCTCTTAACTCCTTCTATTGTGTGCAGTTTAGTCACACACAGTCTCACAGGTTCAAGTCCAACTAGATTACAGATCATCATTTATTTTCTTCCATATTCCTTTCCATCCTAAAATCTGTTCTATCCAATTAAGCAGAAACACCCCCTCCAAACACGCAAACAAAAAGATAGATGAAGGATTATCCTGCGACAGTGACTTGCAAGCTAGGAGCTAGACGCCAGCGTGGGTGAGCTCAGTTTAAAGAATATTTCTTAAACTAATTAAGCACCCAAAGTGGCTGTCCCAGGCCAAATTAAAGATCAGAGATCTGGGGGAACATTCAGACTGATGCAATGACCCCAAAAGATCGAGAGTTTTCCTCTTTTTCAATCACCCACTTGCATCAGCCTGATTAATAGGAAGAAGTTTCTTCATGACCATGTTGAACTTTTTACCAAAGCCCTTTTCTGTAGTCCAAAGACTAAAGGCTTAGAGACATACGGCAGATCTTGGCTCATTAGCTTATTTTTGTCCAGATCTTGATATTTTTACCCATATACACAGTGCTTTTCAAACACTGCCAAAGGGTGAGCTCAGACGTGCCTTTACATTTTTCTTAAATGTATAGAAACTCTCTCGACTAAGTTGATGCAATTTGCTGGGCCAGCAGCCATTTTTACGATGACATATTTCTTTAAATAACTGCCCTGCGCTAAGTGTGACATTTCTCAGCCATTTGATATTTGGTGTGGATGGAGGAGGCTTTTAAGGTTAAAAAAGAAGAAGACGACACGTGAACTTCAACTGTCAAACTGCTCCCAAGCATTTTCACCCCTAAGGCTTGTTATTGGTTTGTGCTAGGTGAGTACTGCTTTAGTTAAATAGCAAAAAGTGTTCAGCAACTAAAAGAAACATGTACACAATACTCTTATTCACTTTATTGCCAAGAGTTAGATGAGAAGATCAATACCACTCTCATGTCTCTACAGTGAATATGAAGCTGGAACCAGCAGTTGGTTAGCTTAGCTTAGCATAAGGACTGTAAACAAGTACAACAGCTAGCCTCTGTCCAAAGTTAACAAAACCCTTCAACAGCACCTCTAAAGCTCACAAATAACACGTTGTATCTTGATTGTTTAAACTATGCAAAAACCAAAGAGTAGATATAACAATTCATGGTTTCATCATGAATCATCATCAAGAAACTAAATTATGTGTCAGTAGATTAGAATCAAGGTGCATGGGCAAGTGTTCAAATAAAATCCATTCTTTATTACACTGTTTCATTTCATTGATAAAATTGTGCTCAAATTAATTCCTGAGATCTCAAAACATGGTGACATTGCTAAAATGGTCCAATGGGGCAACGAGGTTGAAAACAAACATCCAGGCTAGCAGAATTGATTTGGGAGAGAGAATAAGAGAGAGAGAACGGTAAAATGACTCAAACTGTAAACACCCAGGCTCCATGGTTCCATCAGTACAGTTTTTGCCCCATACACTCTGTTTTCCTGTGATATGAAGGATAATAAGTGACATTATGTGTACACTAAACTTTCAGCTTGTCAACAACCTATACGATTGTCTGACTGCCTGTATCAGCTGTTTTTTGGCAATCAGAATCAGAATCAGAATCAGAAATACTTTATTAATCCCAGAAGGGAAATTGCTTTTTGATACAGTTACAATGCTCAATAAAGTTATTGAAAAAAGAATAATAAACAGTAGAAAA
>JAVQJL010052129.1:0-16473 GCA_036024295.1 Nannoperca obscura
CATGAAGCTTCCCCAAACCACCTCAGAACCATCATCATAATTCAAACATTCATTGTACCTCTGTTCAAATAAATCTTTCAAAAGTAACCGTCAAGGGTGTGGTCCTTGCTAGTGAAGTAATCAATTGGGAGTACCTCATTGTCTCACTGTCTGTAAGTTATTCCCTTCTGTCCAGAGCCCACATTCCTAGCTACCAAATAGTATAGGTGCATACCAAGGACAAAAGACAGCAACCAAGGGAAAGGATAGTCTGTCCACAGTTCCCAAAGTGTCTGGTTTGATGTTTCCTCACAACCTTACATCCTGAATTGTCACAATCCCTTAGTTATACTTTTAAGCAAATCACATGAATATCTTAATCACCTCTGGATCTCCAGACATTCAGAACTGAGTAAAATCTTGTCCTCTCAGTCTGAAAAATGATAACATTAGCTACCAAAAAAAATTATATTAAATACCTTTAGCTGCTAACATCAGTAGGATTTGGGATGTAGCCCTTGCCAAAATTGTTGGCTGACCATTACAATCACAAATCTTTCTTTATAATGTAATGATATTTCAGTCAATGCCACTGTATTTAGTTGTGCTTTAGTCCTAACTGAAATTATTGCATGTCAGTACAATCAGCACTCAAGATTAGCAGTTATGCTTGCATATATAGGATAAATTTGTTCCTTCTGGTTAGCAAAAAACTTTGAGTGTCAATGATCAAGTTTCCCCACAGCAGGTTTCCCACAGCATGGTGTCTGTAATTGCTGAAAGATTAATGAGTTTTTGTTATCAATAGTAATCAAATGAAATTATTTTACCACATAGATCCACAATGTTGAATAAGCATATACACACAGCCCCATTCCCTTCACAAATAATAAGGACCAAAGTAGAACAGGTCAAACTGAAGGAAATAACAGATAGATTTGGTAAGAACAGCCATGGCTGCTGATTGTATGTTATGGCCTATGATTTTCTCCCCGTGGTCTGTTTCATTCAAGACTCCAGCAGACGCCAGCAGAGTTAAGTCCCTTGGAGAGGATGATGGCAATGACAAATATTTCTGTAGAGCTAAAGACTTTGTAAGTGGGACTGTGCAAGGCTGTGAAATTGTAAGACTGTATTAAACAAATACAGACAACAACCAAACTGTCTAGACATGACCAAAGACTCTTGAAAGGCATTGTGATGAACAGAGAAGGAAGCTTGTGATTGGGGTCTGGAGGAAGGAACCTGAGAAAAGTGCTATCCAGGACATGTCATATTAGACCACAAATAAATACAGATGCAGGTGATTGGGAAACCTGGTCTTCTTGAGAACTGGTGGAAAGCTAACAAGTTGACAAAAAAAGTTGGTCATCAGAGGAGCAGGAGATTTAGTCAAAAAGGCAGAGAGAGAAATAATATACTGAAAGCATTCTGGGAGGAACTATGTGACAGGGAGACAAGAGGCAAGGTAGTGGACAAAGATACTGAAGGTGAGCTATAAGGACAGAGACTTCAGGTTGACCCAGGGGATGGAGAAAGTGTTGGCAGGTGTCATCAAAGCAGACAAAATCTTTGGAAGAGATGGCTGATTGAGAAGTAACAACTTGAGAATTAAGAAACAAAGACTAGCTTGTTGTGACAAAGACAAGCTGCAAGGCAGGGAAAAAGAGAGAAAGGGACTGAGGAGCTGAAAGGTCACATAATGAGAAAACATGGTGAGAAACGATCTGGGAAACAGGGGAGTCGACTGGCTTGTTGACTGCCGAGGCTGAAGGCTGGGTGATTGAATGTCTGGCAAAGTGAATGATTTGTGAAGAACAGCAAGAACAGGCTCTGAAGATTCACACATTCACACAAGTACTTATCTCACATTGTAGCATCATAGGTGTTGTCATGATTCGTCAGTTAAGTTAGCAGATAATGTAGGACCCAAAATGCAGACTGGCAGGTGGTGTGAAGAAAAATGTATTGCCACAAGTTACAAACAACAGAGCAGAGAGCGGCACACCAGGAAAACCAACGCAGGGACCAGACACCCAGAACATAACTCACTGACACGCCAGGCCAAAGACTACAAAATAAAACAGGAAACACAAACAGAAATACACAAAGTCCTGGGATCATGACAGGTGGGAGATAAACTTTGCTCGTCATTAAGTATTTTTCCCCCCATTTTTTACTCTCCCTTTGTTCAAATAGTCCTGAGATACATATTTTTTACGCTTGGCTGAGTTGGAAATATTAATGTATCAATAAAAAGTAAATCCAACTAGTGCAATGAAAGCAGACTTCGCGAATAAACCATGAACCATTTGACTTAAACTTCACTTGTCACTGAAGACATGACAATTGGCGGAACACAAAAACATCAGATTTGTGTGGAATCAATGAGACTGTAACATTCCTTAAAATATTACATGAAATAAAGATCAGTGCAATATTTCCAGCGTTTTCTTTGGACTATAGAAAGTCTGTTTGTCTGAAAAAGTCTGAAAAACTGTTTATCTCAACTTACACAACTCTTAATATTCACATCGCAGTAGTGGATGGAATCGTAGATTAATTTGCATTTGCTTTTTCCAATCTTCTATAAATTCTCTTTTTCATTCATTTATTTTTGGTTGATTTGGAAAAGTAAAAAAGAAACAAAATCCCTCACCTTTTTGCTACTGTGGCAGAATTGTGGATCCCAACATATTTTATTTTTGTAATTTTGTACATGTAAAACTTGCCGACCTGCTCATAGCTGCATGAAAGGACTGCGTCAGAGGATAAATGTCCCAGCTTGACTAACTCGACGTGGTCTCAGAAAAACCTTTGAGTCACACAAGCAAAGCCTATTACAATTACCCTATCTCAGCAGCAAACATTATTTTATTTTACTGCTGTGTGAAAACATGCTTGCAGTCCATTGTTTTGTCATATGGAGCTAAATCTATATATTGACCAGTAAACACATTGACATCACAACAGGCCGAGCCAGAACATTTGAGTGCATCACTCTATAAAGAGTTCAATACAGGAGTTGTTCTATTGCAATGCCTGAAGTCGTACTTGGTGCCAAAGTTTTAGTTCAGCTGGAACTTTACAGTACTGGCTAAACATTTAAGCTGCCAAGTAAAAACATTATTTCTGGAATGTATTAAACTGTGTTGCAAAAAAAACTATTTGAATTAAAAAACATCACTTGTAAATTGCCCTCTGAGTATTGCTCTGGTGGCTCATTAAAAAACATAAGAATGGAGACAGGTTGCTAGTTGAACCAAAGTTGAACAACTTAATAATTCTTTCCAAACTGCAGTAACTCCATGGTGATCCAAGGTGGCAGTTTATATATAGGTCAATTTCTAACACGTTTGATGTTGTAATCAAATTTCAGTACCGAAGTTTTATCTGCTCCTATATGATTCAGTAAGTAACCATCAAAATGAAAACACAGCACAAAACACTTCTCCAGTCCACTATGCTTTATTCACCTCACCAAATCTTTCACTAGCAAGGAACACACCCTCCATATGATACGTTTAAAGATTTATTGAACAGAGGTACATGTCGAATGTTTGAATATTGCTGATGGTTTGGGAATGCTTCGTGGGGACGTCCGCCGTGGCACTTGGGTACGACGAACCCCCAAAAAGCCTCCAAACATGGAGAAGAGATGAAGCCGATTTAAGATCTTTGGGATCCGACCGGATGTAACGGTGATACGCTTGTGAGGACCCGCGGCCCATGATTTAAATTAAGTGGGAGACTGAGGTGGCATAGTTAAAAAAAAAAAAAAACGACAGACAGAGCAGCATCTCGGTGCCAGACTCCGCAGCCGATGCTAGCTGCTGTTGTCGGTGGTCGGCCGAGAGCACCGGCATCCCGGTGCCGGCGTCCCGGCCGTTGCTAGTTGCTGTGGTCGGTGGTCGACCGGGGAGCTGGCATCCCGGTGTCGGCGTCCCGGCCGGTGCTAGCGGCTGTTGTTGGTGGAGGTTGGTATGTGGGGCCCTGGCATCCCGGTGCCAGACTTCTCGGCTGGTGCTAGCTGACTGTGGTCGGTGGTTGGCAGAGAACGCCGGCATCCCGGTGCTGGCGTCCCGGCCGGTGCTTGCTGCTTTGGTTGCTGGAGGTTGCTAGCCGCTAGCAGCTGCCATGCGCAGCAATCGAGAGTGAACGAGGGACGGTTACGTAGGGTATTTATATGTAAATGGCGTGGTGACGTGGTTGACTGTTCCTGCTCCCGAAATTCCGCTAAATAGCAACAATAATGAGGGTGACTTCATTATGTGACAGCAGTTAAGTGAAGACCAAATAAAATGAAGTTTCTGCCACTCACCTTCTTTTCTGTGCTTTCTCTCTCGCTCTCTCGTTCAACTAGTGTAAATGTAAAAACAATACTAATAATAATTACATATTACCGACAACACTGGAAGAGACTGTACTTTTACCATCCCTGGGTTCAAGGTGTAAATTACTTTTGGCAAATGTGACGTTGGGCTTAATTCACCCAACCAGCCTGTGCATTCTGAGGCTACCAATGAGGCATGTTGTTTTGGCTGAAAACAATTGTTTTGGCACTAGGCCTATGATGGAAACACATTTCCATCATAGGCCTAGTGCTTTTTAAGATGCACCCAAAAACAGCAGAATAGGATGAAGGGAGAGTTTGCAATGAGATGTCATTTTGAATGAGTAAGCATTGAATGGAGTGAACACAGACACAAATGAAAGGAAGAGCCAGGTTGTATGAACAAGTGACATAAGACAGAGAAAGAGATGCTGCCACGAGGGGGAGAGGAGGGAAGAGTAATAAGTAGAGCAAGCAAGCAGTGGAGGACATAATGCAGTTTTGTCTGCCAGAGGGGTAAGAAGTGCAGCAGGCGTGAGAAATGAATTATAGTCAGTACAACATTGGGGAGGGTCAAATGAAACAAAATAAAGACAATAAGAGAAGATTAAAGGTGGCCAGCTGCAAAACTGTGATTTATCACTAACCAAGTAACCTGCTGACACAGTAAACACAGAAAGCAAATGCACACATACAGTTCAAGTTAGAAACACTTTCACATAATAAGTTCTGCACAAATCAGAACCCATATGAATCTCTTTGTTACTCTGTAGCCTACTTTTACCTTGTTTTGTCTGTTTTTATCCTTTTGTTTGGAAAAGGTCTGCTGTTGCACTATTATAGGAAATCATTCATAAATGCCAGACTAAGAACAATACTTAAGGCTCACACCTCCTCAGTCTTCATATGGTCACCCCTAACATATAGTAACAGTAATTTGTAGATGTAATTTGAATGAAGCAAAAGCCAAAGCTGTAGTTATAGTGCAAGTTAACCACTTTGCATTTCAAAAGCTGTTAGACAAAAGAGGGAATATGTTGATGCGTACAAACTCAATATGGCCCTGGGGCCATGAATGATGGACTTTATGTGAAAATAGACATCACATACCAAGTTATGGTACTGTATATCAGAGCAAGCACAGTACGAGCATGACATACTGTATGGAATTTTCCTTTAATATATATACAATAATAAGAAAATAATAAAAACATACTAGAGGCAAATGCCTTCCCCAAAGCTGTACTTCTTGTTTATTGCAGCCCAAGGTCACTGTTATTATTCAGTAAAGTTGTAAAACTCAATTAGTCATTAATCACTTTGTTTCAGTTGGCTGAGCAGATAAGCTGCTTCTGTGGGATTTGACTAGAGTGTGTGGCTCATGGAAGGAATCAAGTTTTGATTGTGAGTTGATGTGAAAGTTTAACAATGCTTGTGAGTTGGTGGAGGTCAATCAATCCTATGACCACAATAAATGCAATAAATACAAAACAAAACGTTTTCACAACCGGTTTGCCATGCCATTTCTGCTATCCAGCTTTTACTATTTGTCTGCCTATTTCCCACCTTTCTGTCTCAACCCTTTGGAACAGTTTTTTGCCTGCCCATTGCAGTGTGTATGTGTGGCTTTAAGTGAAACATCTAATCAGCTATTCGATGGATTTCTATTCAATTCCTTATACCGACATTCATGTCCCCCTTAGGATTAATTGGTGATTTCTTAAGTTTATACATATGGCCATAACCAGGTCAAAATTCTAATTCCTCCAGTACTTTGGTTTATAACAAATACCTGTGCAAGTAACTGTGTTCTGACAATTACACAAATTGGTTAATCAAAGAGCAGTGTATAAAAAATATTGAGGCAGATTATAGTAGTGCTCTCTCTTCCAGGAAGGTCCACGCCTTTTATAAACTAACATCGAATTGACTTGGCACTCCTTTGAAGACTTTTACCTCTTGACCTGTAGTGAGGCCACCTGACTGTGCATGGGCTGGATAGTATTCCTGTTAAAATCATGCAAAGACTTAATACCAACATTCTGCTAGGTCAAATAATTTGATACCAGTCCGTTGTAGTAATTTCACTTCAGCTAAGCTCCTTACTCCATTTGTCTTCGCTCTTTTAAACTCTTAGTCTGTATGTGCTCCCCTCTAGTGGAGCTCTGCCCACCTGGTTATAAGTTTGTGAATGCACCATGGGTAACAAGCCGTAGTGGGGGAATTGCAGCTAAGAGTCATCTCACTTGTATTCCATTCAGATTTTGGTTCTTTTAACATTTTTGAAAGCTTAACTTTTAAAATTGTATGTGAGAGTGATATACATATATATAGTTTAAATCGCTTACAACTGGTTTACAATGCAGCTGCCAGACTATTAACCAGAACCAGCTGTCAGTTCCACATTACCCCTGTTCTTGCATCCCCCCATTGGCTTCCTGTAAAATTCAGAATAAAATACACAATCTCGGCCCTAGTTACATTTCTCCTTGTTCTTCGCTTCACTTCCTGGCCGCTCAGATTTTCAAATCTTGGCTTTTCATCCCTCCCTCGCTCCAAATGCAAAACAAAAAGTGATCACGCCTTTGCAGTCTTAGCCCCAACCCTCTGGAATCATCTTCCCCAGTCTGTCAGAATTGCTGAATCTTTGCACAGTTTTAAGCGGCTTCTAAAACCCATCTTTATAGACAAGCCTTTTTATAAATCTCCCCCTCTTTTTATCTTGTTTGTGCTGTTTTTATTGCAATTTACTTTTGCTTATGTATTTATTCATTTAGATTTTTTGTTTGTGTGAAGCACTTTGTAACTATGTGTTTTAAAAAGTGCTATATGTAAAAAGCTTTACTTACTTACTCACTAGTTAAAATGACAAATGGAGTCAGCATGTCACATTCGCTGTCACTAATTAACATTAGCATCTCTATTGTTGGGTTAAAGTGCTCTTTGCATGTCAGTGTTTGTACTCTGCCAAATGTCTTTTGTGAGGGGAAACCGTCCACTCTGTAACACCACAGTACAATCTTGAGTGTTTCTGTAATTCCAACCACTCCAACAGAGGATAGATCTTCACATTCTCTAGTTAAACTTTATTTCATATCATATCAGTAATTTAAGCTTATCAACCTAATCGTTTTTCAGTATTTGTATCGTTATTGTGAAAATAAAGTGTGCCAAATTTAGTAGCCTACAACTGTTATTTCAGTGTGTCAGATATTCAATCAATAATTGGGTAAATATAAGTATCGGACTCTGAATTTACAGACAACCAATGTCAGAGTCAGATTGTACCTGATCACTTTATGCATCAAAATCTGTTGCCAAGATGTCATCTCATTAGAATGTAAAGATGCATCTTTATGTCAGTTAAGCATCAACAAAGAAGAGAGAAAAAAAGTTAGAATTGCAAATTGTTCTTTAATCTTTTTTTATGTCCATGAGTGGTCTTGTGCGTGCTTTTGTATGAGATGCTGGAGCCAGGTGCTGGGTCCGTGCTGTCTGTCCGTTCACCAGGTGTGTTTCTGTTACTGCTGTCTGTGTTTGCTGATGATTCAGGTAGGCATCAATGTATTCTGCCCAAGAACGAGCAGATGGTGCTGTAGAACAGAAAAAAGGGCAGTACAGACAGACTGAAAAGAATGGATCAAACAGAGCACTGCAAAAATCCACATACATATTCTTCTTTGTACCTTGCAGTGGTCACAATGTTGATTTTTTGTGACACAATATGATAATGTAGACTTTACTGGTAAGTAATATTACAAAAAAATGTAAAATAATAAAACTACTAATATAATACATAATATCTGTACAAATATAGCTTTTCACAGTCACTGATATTAAAGCTATTGGAATGTGATCAAGGTCTAACAGGATGTGAATTAGCTGAATGCTGATTAGCCTTTCATTTATTCCACTTAAACATTCATGAATGGATGCAATAGTACCAGTGTAAAACACCAGTGTGCTTTTGCTCGTGGCAAAATAATATTGTGCTCGCTAGCAAAGGTTAACCATGACATTTTGCTTTCATTTGCACTTCAAAGCCAAAATTGAGCCCTGGTCTCAACCCCACCCTGCAAAACTCTCCACATCCAGATATCCATTTTGTATCCATTGTCCATGTCATTATCCCATTGCCTCTTCCCTCTTATCTTTCTGGCTTCCCCTCTTCAGTGTCTCTGTCTTTCTCCTGTACACTGTACTTAGTCCAACATTTAAAATGAATATTAGGATCCACTGAGCATGGTAAATCTAGTTTAAATACCGTAAAGAGAGTGCACAGATAAGATTGAAAGATAAGTGTACTGTTAAAAAAGAGACATTATAACCCTTTGAAGGACAGTCTGCCTATAGGAAACTACAACGAGAGCATGCTGTGTGGGAAAAAAAATCTAGAACATAAGAGGCTGACACTGACAGAGGTGTGTGTGCATGTGTATGTGTGAAAGAGAGAGACGGGGGGAGATGCAGTGTGGAGAATGCATGTGTGTACACGAAAGAGAGTTAAGTAGAGAGGGAGAGCAGAGCAACAGAGAAGGGACTTGGGGAGAGAGTGGGAGCTGCAAGTTGGTAGAGAGAGAGAGAAGGAGAGAGCTGAGACCAGCAGCACATCTGTCTCTATCTGTCGCCTCTTGGATCTCTCTTAGCACAGCTGTCAGGCTGCTTCCGACCGCGAGGGGATCCTCTCGCTCAGAGACTGAGACACACTAGAGTTTTTCAGTGGCTACGCACAAGTCTGTGTTCAACCATTCTAGTTGTGGTGCTGCCACACATGGCTAAAGGTTTGACTGGCTTTGCTCTGGACTTGACTCAACACCCATGATCCCCAATCGTCTCTGGCATACCCTCTCATTAAGGTAAGACAAAAAGGTGTTTTGACTGTATTCTGTTTTGTAGTGGCACATACTGTATGCTTATCTTTTGTTTTGATAAGATACTTTAACCCCAATTAGAGTTTTATGGTAAGCATGTTTGATAATTTAGAAAAACCAGCTTGAAACTGAATGCACAGCATAGGAGATTACGTTGCGTTTGTCCCAGTTGGACTCCTTATTGTGTCTGGTCCAACCTGCGCTGTGTGTACAAACATCCAAAAGGACTTAGTAGTAGTAAGAGTCAAGTCTGAGTCATCACAGGAAGTGGTTTTCAAACTATATAAACTGTTTAAAATCTTTACTAACAATAAAGTGGTTCCCTGTCCCACGTGTGACTTGCCTGTCACTCCTTCACTAATAGGAGGGGGGAAGTTGAAATGAATATGCTTGCATTTGAGACTCTCATAAAACAAAAATAGGGGTAATCAAATGTCTCCCCCAGCAGCTTTCCTAAATATACATGTTTGCCTTTGAAATGTATACCGTAACTATTTATCTATCTATCCGTAACTATCACTCTGTGCTGTTGCGTCTCTCTGCCTCACATTCACACTTATTATTGTGTGTCTTCTGATTGGAGCTAACCCTCTTATTATGATCTCACATTACATACATGGACACTTCACATAAGCATAGAGCTACTTCATGGGCATTAACATGATATTCAAAATGGCATTTAACTGATCAAGTTAATATATAACACAGTTTGGCAGCTTTTGAGTGGTTATTTAGTCCTTCTAATGAAAATGATTTCATCTAAGAAATACACTCTAATTGATTAGCTAATGGATTTGTTGCCTGTACTGGCTAGATTTCATTTATTTTATTGACTCGGCTTAGTTTTCATGCTGTTTACTTAAAGTTAATTTTGTATGGCACAAAAGCATGATATTTAGTATACAAATCACTGAATCAAATTAGATTTTTGTCTCTAATTTAGTCACAGAAGGAATCAATCTTTACACAAGGCACTTAGAGCTCATGCTTTTATAAAAGAAACATATTACAGACTGAGCAATCAAACCACTTATGTGCATGTAATTTTGATAGTTAAAGCATAAAGAGTTTATACAAGGCCATGTCTGGAGAGAATACACTGTTTATCCTCCTATTAGGTGGAGGACCAAACATCCAAACATCCTATGCTGCTTATAGACTTCACTGGCCCTGCCAGGCGTGATATCAATAAATGAATATCCGGCATGAGAAACCAAGCATTTTCAAGCCCTGATGCCAGCATAGCCAGAGGAAATCTCCAATGCCTGCTGCTTTCTGCTTTTAACAAAAAAATAAGATACACAACAACAGAAAACATGGGAGAACAGCAGGATGACATGTAACATAGGTTCTTGCAGTGCAGAACTGGTGCTGTTATAATTTCATTTTTTTTTCAATTTCTAGCTCAGGACTCCCTAGCAAAGGATTAAACACATATGCATATTTAATCACTTTGTTCATGGACAGAAAGTTAATGACCAACATTTTTTTTATTATGTCTATTATGAAGTAAAAATGCCAAACATTTGCTGGTTGGAGCTTTTCTGTTTTAAATCCCTCCAAATTGAATATCTTTGAATGTTGTACTGGTCTTACAAAAACAAGCACTATGAAGATGAGCTGAAACAATTAGTCAGAAATTAGACAGAAAACTAATCAGCAATTAATTTGATGGTTGAATAATAGTTTTAGTCATTTTACAAGAAGTAATACAAAATCTTTGCTGATAATGGCTTCTCAGATTTGTTTCTTTTCTCTGTTTTAAATCGTTATAAATGGAACATGTTTTGGAACAAAACAAGACATCTGATGGCATTATCTGTAGCTCTAGAAAACTGTGGGTATTTATTACTATTTTCAGGTTTTTAATAGATCATATTATTAATCAGTCAACTGAGAAATTATTATTATTATCATATTAATTGAAAATGAAAGTAATCATTAGTTGCAGCTCTACTATGAAGACATCACTTTGGGCTTTGGTGAATTGTGATTGCCATTTTTCTCAACATTTTGAACAATTAGTCGATAATTAACATGGTCATTGGTTGCCACCAGTACAGTACTATATACAGTATTATGCAAGTATGCATTTTGTGTATATAACCCAATTAGTCCCATTGTGTGACAGTACAGAGGTGTTATGGTAAGTAACAGTTTCCATGTCAGTGTGGGAGGGAAGGTGTGACATGCCAGTGGGGGTGAAAGGCCACAATGTCCACAATGGACAAGAAGGAGAGGAGAAAGGAGAATTCCCATATAGCTTTGAGTTAGGAAGGTAAGGTTTTATACCATTGTCCACTAGCTGTGTGTAGTATTCCTCTCTTGTGTTTACGTCATGTTTGTGGCATGCTGTCCCAAATAATACCCCATTTCCTTTCTGACCAATGTGACCAATGTTTGTTGTTATGTGTATTTAAAAATGGGCTTAAAAGAGTAAATGAGAATGTCTTGAATCATGGTTTTAGGAGTGCATGCGTTTTTGAGCACACACACAAAACGCCTTTTTACCCTCATCTTTGTAGCCAGACACGAATGGATGTCACTGTCTTAGTGTCTAAGAGTGCATTGTGTGGGTAGATAGCCACACATGCGCTAAACAACTTTTTTTTATAACACCAGGCAGAGACGGTCCTTCGTTGGGTTATGAAACCAACCATACCCCAGTTTTTGGATCAGGTTCAATTTACTTTGATTCATTCACTTCAACAGACACAATGTCCATCATCTGAGCTCCGTCTTTTCACACAATCCGCAGGAAAATTGAAAATGTTAAGGAGGGAGAGTGAATCTCCATTCAAAAATGTATGTTGAGAAGAAACAGAAAAGCTGATGTTTTTGAAATCTTTCAACATCCAGTGTTAGCTACTATATTTTGCCAAATAAATAAATGTGTCAGTTTGACACAATTGGAACGATAGAACATTTCTCTCATTGTGCTTTTAAAAATGTGCCATTGACTTTTTGTATAGAAGACCATAGACCAGCTACTGTTTTACTAAAGATAAACTCTAGCACCATGTTTGTGGTGTCAATTTGTTTGAGTTAATGTCAATGTCCTGTTTGTACAGGATCCACATTTCCAGAGGCACCAAATAAATGATAGGCTTGGCAGAATTGTTCACTTGGAAGGCATTTTTACGTTGGTTTATATATCATCTTATATTCTGTGTGTGTGTGTGTGTGTGTGTGTGTGTGTGTGTGTGTGTGTTTCTGAATACATGTACTGTAACTTGAGCTGCAAATCTTCCGATCATGTTGCACAGGTTGGAGAGCAATCAGGAGTTCAGAATTACATACTGTTCCCAAGTAAGAGAGAACAATAGATAAATAAGAAAACCTTCCCTTGTTTTACTTGTTTTTCTTGCTCTTGTTCCGAGGACCGTGGGGCTGGAGCTTGTTGTCTCTCTTCTGCCAAGTTGGATCCAACTTTGGTTGGCTTTTAAATGCACCTGCATGCAGTGTATGCAGATGCATACACTGGCATGGTTTTGCTTCCCCTTTGTGGCTTGTGCTGCAGATGATTACAAGCTTATTAAGCAACATGACTATGTGACTATGTAGGTGCCACTATTAGTTGAATATTTCTATGTAAATATATAATTGAATAACAACAAAAATAATTTTGCCATTGTTGTACAATGGAGCAAAGTCTGTCAATCGGGACTTTTCATTACATTACATTTAGGCATTTAGCAGACGTTTTTATCCAAAGCGACTTCAAAATAAGAGCTTTACATAAAGTGCATCGAGAAAAACAAGATGTCTCATCAAACTTGTAAGGGCTGGAGATGAATCACATGTGCTATAAGTAAGTACATCGTTGCCAATGGCAGAATCCAAAAGAGCATTCAATCGAGAAACAGATTTTCTCTGTACATCAAATATCAAATGCAATACATTCAAAGTAAAATACAATTCCACTACAATAATGTACAATATACTATACTTTGTAGAAAGTAACATAATTTAAGTGGTGTTATATTCCCACTTGTTGTTGTATTTCCTTGTCTTTATTTTTACTGCTTTGTACTATTAAATATAATTAAGAGCAGTTTAGTGGCCCAACTGATAGCAATTAAACACAGGCCAACTGAACTATGTATAACTTTATACTTGCACATGTATTAGTGATTATATTGTAGTCAAGTTGGAGTCCTACAAACGATACACCCCTATGCTAGCGAAGTGATTTGTAGTGATGTGTTGATCATGAGCCTATCGTTCATTGAACTACTCTTTGATATGAACTAGTTAACTAGATAACAAAACGAGTTTTGTTTTTCTCACGTGACAGCTACACACATTGAACAGAAATAAGTCATGCAGCATGCTTTGTAATCGCCATTCTAGTGCGAATAGCTTTTGAAGTTGCTGCCCCTCTGTTGTTGAATGTATATGTTCCTGCACTTTACCTAACCTGCAATGTGAATGACGATTGTGGCAACAGCTTTACTTGATTTCATTTAATGCTTTTTCAGAGAAAGTTGTTCATGTGAGAGTGCATTGATGTTCATCACCCTTGTCATGTTGTATACTGTGATTGAAGATATGTTGATTCTCATAAATGACATGTATTTGAGTTATTCAATTACTTCTATATATTGTTTCTCAAATATTATTAGCTGCTGTGACTCATTTGTCAGTAAATACAAAACAATAATCAAATGATTTTACTCTCGTTTTAACACTTTGCTTTACTTTCATAGGTTTTATAATCTAACAAATGTCTCTAAATATTATCAAATTGTCATATCTAATGGTGATGTATAATTGACTTAATCAATGTTATCAAATAAACAAAATGATCATACTGATAAAATCACACAAAGTCATTACAGAGTATAGTATAGATTTGCCAGTTTATTAGGTACACCGCACTAAAACAATTGAGTGTAATACAACAATCCTGAAGTAAATCCTACCTTCATGAAGGTTATAATGTTCAGTTTTAAGTTTTAGAGAGGTGTTGATTTAACATTATAATAATTTTTGATTACTGAGCATACTGTAAATAATAGATTATATAGTTGTCCTGCACTACATGTAGTGTTCGGATTGTGCACTTTGAGGAAAGTGTGCACATTCAATGCTGCTGTTACTAATGGAGGTCCACTCAAAGGGTTTCTTGTGAGGTGTTCTCACTTGTAGGCCGATTTAAGCATTTCATCAAGACTCTTAAGGGTGACTCTTAAGTTATCTGAGAGCTTGCATAACACTTGTTACCAATGTAATGTATTTCTACATGTGTTTACTTTTTACAGGTATAATTTTTTGTGTAGGTTTATGCACAGTTTGGTTGGTGCATTACACATCCCAAAGATCTCAGAGTCCTATTAGCAAAAGCAGCTGAACTATGGGGTGGTACGTTTTGTTGGGTGTAAATAGGGTGAAAATTAATAGGTTAAGAGAGAAAATGGGATTTATCGTGCAAATGACAGGGGTCAAGAGAACATTTCCCAAATGTACTGAGGGTTAACACTGTGATGGGAACCCTTGGATGCAGAAGCAATCCTGTTAATGTATGACAAGATCTGGTATTAGTGGCTCACTAGTCTTATGGATTCACAAGTTAGGACTGATGAAGCTGTATGCAGTAAGGAGATGCATACTTAGAATCAAGTTGATAAAAGACAACATAAATGTTTGATATATTTGCTATATAAAGTTAGAAATTGCATCAGGTGTTATGAGAGTCATTGCAAGAGTCAACCAAAATACTTTCCCACAAAGAGGTTTATTTGTTGCTTTGTTGCTTATAAAGAGCAGTATTCATTATAAAGAACCTTGTCAGTGAATGGGAGACAATAAGTGCTCTCACATTTAAACAGAACAGTCATTATGATTTCTTCTTTTGGAGGAAATTGAATCTCTTAGAAATAGTGATAGGTTGTTACCTAAAATCTTCTTGCAGTTATAAATTAACGAGACAGGCCTCAGGGGTGACACTGAATCTGAAGAGCACAACAAATTCTTAACAGATAATATGTACACTTCCATTTTTGCACATATAAAGCTACTCTTATCAAGAGTTCTATGCTTTTAAAAGAAGACTACAACAAAGATCCTTTGAGCTCTAACTAAAAGACAGCAAAGTATCTGTGTTTGTAGGGGAGTCTTTATGTTTAAAAACCAATTTGTTCTAGATGTTGAGATGAAAACAATTTACAGTCCTTGTCATTTCCAATCATCAGGTATGCCTTGCACATACTATCCTTTCTATCTTGATATTGTTTAACGGTAGTTTATAGGACAAACACACAGGAACTGCAATCAAAGATTTGTTTTCTCAAACAAATCTCAATCATCAATCTGCTGTCTTTTGAAGAAGAGTCAGATGTTTGGGCGTTTTTTCCTCCCAGTTTCATGTCCTTTGTAATTTTGTATCTTAGGCCAGTTTCAGACAGAATCAGGCGTTGCGGTGATTTGCCACAGGGTTGTGCGGCGGTGTGGGAGCGTCTGACACTAATCAGCAATCCCAGCTTGAAGACCGATACAAGCCAGGCCACTGCACGGTAATCAACATGTTCTCCCTTGTGGCAGGGCTGAACAGCTGATGTACAGTCATCACGGATCCAATCGATCAGTCTCTCTTCCATCTTCACAGTCACTCAGTAAAAAGAGGAATATTAAGATAAACAGCTAATGCTACATTGCTACAGCTACACAAAGTTCTTCTTCACCTGGGTGTCTGCCGGGCTGATTGAGAGCGTGGTTGACTGCCGCAGCATGACGTCAGGTTGCATTTCTCCAATAGTTGACTCAGTTTTAACTTTTCTGTCGCTGGCCGTTGCCTTTTTTTTTGTAGCAACCCTGCGGGCCCCACCACTGCAGCCTTGATGCAGGACCCCGGTTCAAAGGAATGGGACAACCAGCATTGCTGCAGCGCCTGATTCTGACTGAATACAGCCTTACTCTGTAACTTCAGGGACTTGTATGAAATGTTTGTGCTGTGTGTCCACTTTTGTCTCTTTTTGGTTTGAAAATCATATTTTCTGTCCTTTCTATGGGTTTGCATACAGCAAAAAATGTATATACTAAATAATCAGTCAAAAAGAAAATATCCTAATCTTTTACTTCATCTGAATCAACTTGATCTTTGCATTTAAATTTAAACCTAGCTTTACTTGTATTTTCAAAATGATCAATTTGAAATTTTGCATATGGTAAGCTATATATATACACTACCGTTCAAAAGTTTGGGGTCACATTGAAATGTCCTTATTTTTTAAGGAAAAGCACTGTACTTTTCAATGAAGATGACTTTAAACTAGTCTTAACTTTAAAGAA
>JAVQJL010052131.1:0-20883 GCA_036024295.1 Nannoperca obscura
CAATCTTTTTTGTGACGGAAAACGGCGCCAATTTTTTTTTTTAATAATTCCCCCCCATTTTTCTCTCCAACCCGACCCCCCCCCCCCCCCCCGCCTCACTTTTAAGCACCGATATGAAAGAAAGTTCGCTCCCGCCGTGATCGAGATCACTCACTCCGATGAAAAGAAAACAATTTGGGTGCTATAGCAGTGGATGGCTGGGAATATATCCACCACTCTGCTATAATGATCCGCCTGGACATGGACTTAGTCATGCAGCTGAGAGGCACAGGGCGCAGCTTGAGTCGATTCTGATTTGCATGAGCTGATAATAAAGTCTAAAAAGGGGGCTGCATTGCTCCTGAAGATGGCTATGCACTGTGTTTAACTGCATCATTTACAGTTTAGAGAGAGTGCTCGAATGTAACTAATTCTCTAGCCAGGGTCCCATTTGAACACTGCAGAAAGATCACTTTGCTTTATATGCAGACCAACAAAGGATTTGAGAGGCAATTTGAAAGTTATTCACAGGCAACTGTAATGAAATTCCTACAAAATCACAGCAATGTCACATACAGATAAAAAAATAAAAAAAATAAAAACCTAAAGAATTTTTGATTAATTACAGTGGATCTTGTATGACAGAATGTTTTTCAAGTAATACAACAGTATTTCTATTAAAGCCAACTCGCATTTTGTCTGTTAAATCTTTTATCACAAGCCTGAATAATTCACCCACTATAGTTGTGCACAAGGCATGATTACACTTCAAACTAACAATAGGGGACCAATAAAAGCAGATTCAAAAGGTTTGACTACTCACCGTTTCTTCCGTGCTGCTTTAGCGTGTTAGCTGAGAGGTGGATGGAGTTGCCCTGTCCTCCAGTTTGTGGGAACTTCAGATCTGGCAAGTTCCCATCTGTGCTCATCCTTGCCACCTCAAGCTCTGCACACAGGAAATAAACCCAAGCAAGACAGTATTTAGTAATTAATAAGATTGTCTTTTATGATAATAGACATAAAAAGTGCTGCAGAGATGACTAGCTTAGCTTAGCACAAAGACTAGAAGCAGGGGGAAACAGCTAGCCTGGCTGTGTTAAAAGCTCTGAAGTATGCCCTATAAAGACAAAACTTCTTATTTCTCTTGTGTACAGATGAAATTAACAAAATACATTAGCGGTTTAGCAGTATTATACTCTTGTTAACATCACCTGGGAGCTTTTCTGAAAGCTCATACGTACATCTTGGCGCTAACTAATACACAAGTGTTTTTTCAACCTGAAAAATCAAACAGCCTCACATCTGCCAAGGTCCAAGAAAACATGCTTTCAATATGCAGTAATAGCGTAATGGAAATTAAATAAATGAACAATCAAACTGGCCATAGATGCTTTGCACCTGAGCTCATGTGGCTCAGTTATCATTGCTATTAGGTATAAGACCTAACAAGTCCAACAGACAACAGCCATAAGTAATCCTCAAATGCATCATCCAAGCACTTCTCTGATTCAAAAAGCAATTCTCCTGTAGCTGATTGTATTAATGCAATGCATCCTTTCTTGAGTCAGGCAGCGTTGAATGCTTGCCTCTCTCTCAACTCTGTGTGTGCAGGGGAGGTTAGTGTCTTGCTAGAGGCCTCTTAATCAAGTGACTATCAATTGTTCGGATGACATCGTTTCCTCTTCAACTGTAAAAACAAAGGTTGTCTATGCCGTTTGTAGAAAAAACTGAACATCTTAAGAAGATAAAGACCAGCTCAGGAAGACGAGCTTGTTCTGCAGCAACTCAACAGCTGTTGTGTCTGAAGCAAGCTCTTAATTTATGGTTCAAAGACTCCGGCGTCATGCAGCAGAGGAAAATGAGCCGCTGATAGGAGCCTAGCTGAAATAAAAACCTCATTCCATCAAAGTTATTATGGTATGATACAATTCAGTTTAATAAAGCAGTCGAGTGTGCTCCAATCTCAAGTACCTGTGCGAAGTCTAGGCATTCCTAAATGTCACATGTACTCCCAAAGCACTGAGGTGAATCTGCTGATTCATGGCCAGGAACATGTACAGAAAGAAGTTGCATAAATGTCAAATTTCAAAAGGAGAGGTGAGCAGTATAGACTAAATCAGGTGGTAGGCGCCAGTAAACAAGCTGCCATTATTGCAGTGGCATCACACTTCACATAGACATGACGCAGTTTATGTAAAGGATGACTTTTTAACCTTTTTAACCATTATTAGACTGCTTTTGCAAATAAAGACAACACTTGTGTACAACTATTTTATGTTCAAATGGTATTGCTGTTGAAACAAAGGTTAGTGTATGTATCCCAGATGCCTGAAAAAACTTTAAAAGGGCAGAGTTTAACATTTTGGGAGATGCACTTATTTGCATCCTTGCCAGTATTTGATGATCCCACTCGTGTCCATACATTAAATATTATGCTACTGCCAGCAGCCGGTTTGCTTATCTTAAAACAATGGGAAACTGCTATCCTAGCTCAAACCAAAGGTTAAAAAAAAAATCAAGTCATGTGAATCAAATAAAACTCAGTAATTAAAACTTTATTTCTTATTTGTTTAGTCCATACAAAAACAAAAGTTGTGACAAGGACTTGTCATCAGCGTGACGTTGCCAGAAAACCAGCAGAGACCGCAGGAAGTTACATGGATCCTACTCTACATTTTTGCTTCATGTTTTTCCAAAATGTCAAACTACTGCTTTGAGTTTTCGTAGACGCACACACCTCCTATTTTCACCTGCCAATCATCAAAACCATACTACACAAGCCCCTGCCCCATGAGAATCATTTTTCATGTAACCGAAAATTAAACATGAAATTCTGATGCTGTGCTTCAGATTTGTATTCAATAATATATATGCCATCAGATTACAAAGCAAAAAAAAAATCATAGATTCCATGTGATGTATAATTATGAGTTAGCAAAATGAATCCTAGCTAGGACTTTGTTCCTCTGGAAACATTAAAACAGCTAACTGACTGTAATCAGCTGTGTCATTCATGTTTTACAGTCACAGCTGTTTGGCTTTCAGCTTACTTCTAACATCCGAGTAGGTATACAGCACAGCAATTATAACTTGACTCTTTTATGACTCTTTTGATGTGATGTGGTCCGCTGGCACCTTCCAATACCCCAACCTCCTCGACGTGTGCAATATTTTTGGTATTCTTGATTTAACTATGATTTAACTATGTATAAGGTATATCCTCATTTGTGCTTCGGTTTTTTGACAGCCCTCTCCCTTTCCCGCCAAATCTAACTGTAAAACCATTTGCTATGCCTTGATGTAAGTGTCTCTGATTGAAAAGCATAGGAATGTATTTTACACAAACGGGAGATGTCATCACCAATTCAAAACTTGTGTTTGGGAGAGAACAAACACACTTTCATATAGGCTACCTTCATCTTTCAGAGGGGCTGACTCCCGACCATGATCACCCTTTGACACGACATTCACATCGGCCATGCCACTACTAATGGCAGTCACTCACAGCGCAACACGTTTCCTGGCTGGCAGATTAGTCTGCGGTGGAGAATCTCAACTTGAAACAGCATTTCATAAAGTATAAGAAATAGAAACTTCATTAAGCCTGGTAAGGCATTCAGCTGATGATCTGATGTCAGTGGAGTATGACACCTCTGTCTTTGATAAAGGTTACTGCCCACGAAAAGCTACAAAGAGGCCATATTTAATCCTTCCTTTGTATCTCTTCTCATGCCAAGGCTTCCAATACTTTCTCTTAAAAAAAGCCTTTGTATTAACATTCTCTTGTGCTTTTGCAAAGGCCAGGGGGTTTTGGTGATACATTCCTATTCAACTTAGCTAAGACAATACCCCAGATAGCTCACCATTCCCTGGATTCCAAGCCTGCCTTTGGAATAAAGGAAGCATTTTTCTTTTCCCTCTCTCCCTCTCTATTCCCTGTGTGGTTGTGTAAAAGAGCTTACGATGGGCTTTAGGGAATTTCTTTGATGCCATAGTAGCTGTCGGACCCAAAGGCTATACCTTCAAAGCCCGTTTAAATAACACGCTAATCGGCAGAAATCTGTTCAAGAGATTATCATGCAGAGAGTGAAGCACACTCTTGTGCAGACAAAGCCTCAGACGAGCACATGCACTGTGATGTGTAAACACAAGCGCAGACACAATGGGTGAGGAAACATCCTCCTTCTTTGAAAGCGAAGAAAATAGATCTCATTATCAGCTTGAGCCTCAAATTGGAACGAGGCTTTCTAACTGTTCCAGACTCACTTTAAAGAAAGAAAACCGCCTCGCCCTGAACATTGAGAAGGTGTCATGCGCATGAGCTACGGCACACCTGCACACGCAAAACCCTCAACTTCACGTGTAATTCAATGCGAGAGATCAATAATTAGCGAGTGCAGTGAATACCAATGTTGAAATGGGTCTCCTTGTCCTCATTTAACTACCCAGCATGGCGTGAGGGATTTCAGGAGCCAACTGGCTGGAAAAAATTAAGTCGAGCAAACAGAGAGATAAGGGCTAGTAAACATGTCACCAGCACATAATTAACCAGACTACCACTATGTGCTATAAAATCTCACTCGAGTTGAGCAGGCATCGCCTCACTCCCCTCTCCAAACGAGCCCAGAATCTCCTTAATACCCAGATGAATTGTGTGCCAGATACAATAAAATCCTTTTTATTAATTCTCCTTACTTCCTTTTAAGTCAAGAGACCTATATTTTTAGGTTGCCATGGCAGCAGGAGCTTGGGAAAAAAAACACCCCACTTGTTCAGAGAAGAGAGCGATACATCGGAACATAATTTTTTCTTGATTCTACTTGCCTCACTAGCTGCTGTTTGCAAAAAAAAAAAAAGAAAAGAAAAGAAAGAAAGGTTGTTTGATTCAATTTAATTTTGTGCTTTGTAAATGGTCTTCAATGTAAACTGCAGATTTAATAAGTTCTCCTTTTCAACAACTGATGTATCCAGTTTTTAAAAGGACCACAAGGGAAAATGTTGATGACAGAAGTTTCATTATCCGTGCTCACTTGGTATTTATAAACTGAATAATGAGCGCTGATCCCTGATCTGAACTACTTGTGGTTAATTCCGGCTGATAATTGACATGAATATAAACATGATCATTTGAGAAAATTGTCAATTTACAGCTGACTGTCATCAGCCATGAGCAGCCCTGCCAAACTTATCCTCCTGCGAGGGAGAAGGCATTAATCCAGTGACCTTCACACTTGTTCCACAGCCTTAAGAGCTCTGCTGTCAATATGATAGCGCCCTGGATCAATAGCAGTATGGTGAACTTTGTAACCCCTTTACAACTGGCGAGACCAGCAAAGGATGAAACACTTCAGGCACATGAGAAAAACAACACTAAAACTTAAAGACCAAAGCAAATACGCAGCTCTTTGAATATTGCTTCTAACTTTCTAAATATCATAATGGAGAATACTGGGTCTTCCAGCTGAGCTAATAATTTGTTTCCCCGCAGCTTGAGGAGACATTAACTTAATTCTGTCCAAGCTGGTTTACTCATCCAGACCAAATTAAAGTGCGCTTTGCTGGCTGGCATACAATATTCATTGCTTTCATCGCTAAAAATATAAAACAGAAATCCCCCTCCATTCCAAAATGTGTTTTGTTATTTCATTTGGATGTTTTACCTTAACCGTGCAGAATAATGTATGCGACTAGTTTGGAAGCCAGTCGTGTTCCAGTATGCAACTTACTCAAGCATGACGTGCACACTTTGTGTCTAGTAGTTCAACTTTTGAAATGAACAATATTTGCATACGTCCATAATCTGGATTATTAAAACACAATTTATGAGCGTCACATACAACCCAAAGTGATCAGAATTGATCAGAAGTGGATCTATTCTTTCCAATAAAAAGTGAAATGTCTAGAATAACCAGATCATTTAATTATTTTATGCCATGTATGTGCAAATAACAAGAGGAAGTTGACCGGCTTTGTTCACACATATTTAGTGATACTTGCATTTAAAGATACCTGACAAAAATTTCTTAGCATGTACTCACGGATGTTGTCGGTGTTCTCTTGCACAATGTCCGTCTTCAGCAGGTTGTCTGCCAGGATAAAGGCCCCTTGCTCCACCGTGTCCAGCAGCATGGTGGCGGCCCTCAGCTGCTCGCCTGTGCTCAGCTCCCTCCACGCCGTCTGGGCCTGCGGTTGCAGTAAATTGTTGACGGTCTCCACCATGGCCTGGGAAGTGCAAATCATCGATTTAGTGAAAAGAAGCTAAGCTGGCCTGGGACTACTGTTGTTTTGACATGGTGATTTTGTAAATGGAATGATACGAGTGAAGGAAAATCAAAAGAGAGTTCCGGGCTGAAAAACAAATCACACAACCCTTTGTGAGTGTGCAAGGAAGAAGCATGATGTGGTTTTTCCACCCTGTTTTTCATTTTAATTGAAAATTCCATAATCATCTCCTACTGAGCTTATTTCCAATTCATTTACAAGTTATGCTTTTGGACCATCAACCATTGGATCATCAACTAGTGGCAGCAACACCTGAATCTGTAATGAAATCGGATATGTTGTTAGGTTCCTGTTGATACCGTTTTCTTTTGTCTTCATGTAAATTAATCGGAGCCAATGCTTACAAGACCAGAGGCTGACTTTTACATGACTTGAGGCTAGAGTCTTTAATTGGTGTGATTAATGTTCTTCCATGCAGACAATCCCAAAACACAAAAGCACTCAAACCCCCCCCCCCACAACATTGAGACAGTTCAACTGATGTACCAGGTTCTAGCAAGTATCTGCAACTATTCAGCTCACATCTCTCCTGCATATTAATGGCAGAGAACAACTATTATGCCTTATTTAATCTCCCCACAACAATGCTGAAGCTAGTAAGCAAGGAAGAGACAAGAACATTCTCAAGACAAGATGAAAAATTAAGAGCCATTAAAGATTTAAAAATGCCAATGGCAAGATTTATGAACGGAATACTAATTGGTCAAGCAAAGCAATTCATTCCCGGTGCCACTTCTCCGAAGAGCAAAATTAGCCAGACTGCCCATGGAGAAAAAAAGCTATTTCTTAGCCATTACAGTACAGATGGTGGTCAAACATGTAATTATTAGAATTATCTTGCACTGTTTTAATAGTAACAATTCCACGCTCCAAAGACAAAGTCATATATCTGATGAAAAATAGCTTCAGATTTTGATATTCCCTTTGCACTTCTTCAAAAGCCAGTTTACACACTTGTGACATCATGAAGACAGATGCTGTGGCGTGTGTTTAAAACAGGGGTGTCACGCCACGAAACTTCTCTCTGAACTTTGCTTAGATCCCCCTTTTGATCAATGAATTATGAAAGGGAATAAGAGTTTTAGTATGACTCAGAAACAGCATGGGGACAAAGCCAAAGGCGCTAAGAGAAATCATGTGCTCTTGTGTATCAAGTGAAATGATGATCACAAAAGAAAAAAAAAAGGCTTTACAGTCATAAAGCATAAGCGTAATGGACCTCCCATTTATTTTATAATGTTAAGTTGTATGTTTGCTTCAAATCACTGTGATAGCAAGAGGAGACGGAGGACTGATTGTGTTCAACTCACTGGCGCTGGCTGAGAATTTCAAATAGCACCAGCTGGCTTTTCCCTCATTCAGTACATATCCCGCGCACACATTAAGCCGCCCACACGCAGACACAACCACACACACGCAGTGAAACACTGACGCAAGAGGGAACACACCTCTGCACCTGCCAGTACACAGACACATAGACAAACTCACAGGCACATGCACAAATCCCAATGAAACAGCTACAGGTACACATGCACAGGCAGCCTACCAACTTTGATGTAATTATTCATTATCTGCAGCCAATCTCCAATCACACCTTTTGACATTCAGCTGGAGGCAGAGGTTGATTCACTCTCGATTTAGGGGCTCTTTTTCTTCAAGCACTGACATTTCTTTTTCCTTTGTTCACCACTGCAATATTTCTTTCCCCAGCGTTTCTTAAAACACTGAAATAATGGTTCTTCAGGGTAAGGACTGATGGACCTGCATAAAAGGCTGTCTCGCTTTTTTGCATGCTGAAGTGACTTAGATAAAAGGACATGGTGGAGGAATAGCCCACCCTAGAGTCAGAAGGATGGGTCGGAAACTTGACGAGGAAGATATGTGCAATGGATAATTGATAAAAGAGTCAATAAAACAACCGAGAACAGGGTATACAGTGTGTATCAAACATTTATATTGGAATAAAGATCAGCTTTCTTACTGTTCTTACTGTCCCCTCAGGTTTGTATAAAATCTTCCGAAAGAAAAACAATAAAGCTGACATTCAGTCACGGTGCATTATGTGGATGTGCAATAGATTACCAAGTCACTGTGATGCAAATTATTAGTTATTATTTTTAATACGCATATAGCATGCCAATTTTCCATCATTCAAATCAGAGAATGAAATCATGATATAAAGACAGATTATTGTCTCCATGTTGGAAAGCAGGTGACTCACAGTAGGCTTTATGATGACTGATGACACCATTACCTGAACACGTCTTAGTGTTCATAATCACCAGTAGGAAGCGTGCTTTAAAACTACTTGCTGCCACTGGTGCAGTCTTAAGTTAGAGCCGAATTGTGTGAAAGGAACTTTCGAAAGTAAATCAGTACTACTCCATTCCTTCATAACAGTACTGTACATCTAACTGAACCATTTCTAGGCCTTTTGTCCTGAAAAATGGTTTAGTGACTGTTATCAATGTGTAAAATAACTTAAAAAAGGTCATACTGAATGAAAAAGGCATTTTTTGTGTTATTCCCTGTGTGTCCCTGAGTGTTTTGTTCAGCTACCTATGTATGACAAACAGCACTGGAGCTACCATGGAGGACACTGAAGTCATTTCTGGGACTTTTACATTCTACAAACTGAAAGGCAAGAACCTTCAAAGTGTCACATTTTAAAGAAAATTGATACCATTCTCATGTCTGTTGGGTAAATAAGTAATAATACAGCCAGCAGCCGGTTAGCTTAGCATAATTTAGATTTAACAAACAGTGTAGAACATGTTACACTTTAGAGAGGCTGGTAGTTTTTATGCTAAGCTAAGCTTATTGGCTGCTGTTGTTAGCCTCATATTTACCCTACAGACATGAGAGTGGTATCGATCTTCTCATCTAACTCTTGGCAATGGAACAAATAAGTGTATTTTCCAAAACATTGAATTACTTCTTTAAGGACATTTTTTAAGCTAACAAAAAGAGTTTAATGAGCCAATCCATCACCAAATTCTCACAAAATAAAGAGCATAATGCTCAGTAACTACTTGGTGAGTTCTTTTGAGACGATACGAATATATATATTTTATTCCAAGTAATTTTAAAACTCCAGCTATGGCTCTGATGCCAAATCAGTGTCAAATTTCAAAGTCACCTCTTCCTCTTAAATGTCAAAATATTTTTGCTGACTGATTTTGCACCATTTGCCATATGTTAAATGTCTTTCCAACAAAATGTCAACATGTATTTTGGATTGATCCAGCCAACCCCTCCTAGCTAATAAAATCTGTCGGAATATTTTTGTCTCTAAACTAATAAGCAGTATGAACATGTGTCAAAGGCGTGAATTTGGGCAATAACATTGCCAAAATCGCTGGTGCCGTCAAAGGAAGCATGGCCTGTCATTGAAGAGAAAAACACATCACTCCTCTCTTTCTTTCTCTCTCTCTCTCGCTCTCGTCCATGTAGAAAGTGGCAATAAACTGAAAAGACTAATGCCCTTTTTGCAGTCCACATCCTGCTTATGTTTGAACTCTTAAATAAAATCCCTTTCCATGTTAAATCCTTCCCCAACCCACAATTTAATGGGAAAATACAAAACCACAGAAAAAAAGATCTCAAAGCCATTTTATGGGACCTTGAAGGTTAATCAATGGGTCCCAAGTAGCAGCACACACATTCACCTCCTATGCAATAGGCATATTGGCTTTCTTGCTGAGATTTCGATGAAAAGATTGACCACTGTGGTAAATATCAAGCTACAGCCAGTACCTGGTTAGCTCAGTTTAGCATTAAGACTGGAAACACAGGGAAACAGCTAGCCTGGCTCTGTGCAACATTTAAAAAATCTGTCTACAAGCACATGTTTGTTTAATCAGTACCCAAAGCTATTTCTTGGCCAAACGCAGTGACTTGTTGTAGTTCTGTCATCATTGTGAGGTTGCCAGGCAACCAATTAATCAAACAACGTAAGCTAACATGCTAAAGATAAGGTTATGGAGAGCTAGTGGGTTCAGGACATGGGTGGTTAAATAAATAATAATAAATCTTTAGCTGTAAATTACATTTTTTACTCATTTATTTAGAGGGCTAATGCATTTACATGATGCTATTTCAATGCCAGAACCCTGCCTGTTTGTATTTGTGTTTCCTGCATGTAATCTGTCCCCATATGGGAAATCTTGTTTCTCTCGTTTTTCATGCACAGAGCAGGATAATTGCATTCTGAAAATGCCAGGCTCATTCTGCAAAAATTTCATGAGATCAGTGTGAGAACAGCATGATTTCCAGCCTCGGTGGGAAAATGGGTGTGTGTGTGTGGGGGGGGGGTCCACCCAAGCAGCACACCACTACCATCACCATAGCACCACCACATAGTCTGTGCAGTTGAGTCGTAGCAAAGTGATGGTGGCTTGCTGCTATTTTACTGCTATTAGCACACTGCCACTCCATCTGTCAAATGTAGCAGCTCGCTCTGCTGCTGCAAACTCCCAACCATTCATTCAGCTCCTTTATTTTCCTGTGCTGAAGGAATGTATGCCAGAAATTAAAAGCTATATTGTGTTTCCTGGTACGTGAGGAAATGCTAATCGTTAACTGCTGGAATGTTCCACTTGGAACAAGGATGATGACTGGGCGTAGAAAGCAACAGTGCACGGGCCATTTATACCATTGCAGAAGGAAGGAAAGGAGAGGTGGACATTAGCAGGAGTTGGCAGGAATCCAAGCCAACCCATGGTGTGTGTGCTTCTATCTGTGTGCTGATTGATGAAATGAACTCGGGTCTGGGAAATTGATTCTGGCTGAGGCTGATCTCCCTCTCTTCCCTTTCTGGCTTTCTTGCTGGACTTGCTTTCTGTGTGCACTCAGCTTTTATCCCCTCACTCCTCCCTTCCTGTTCGCCAGTTGATTCCTCTCACTTGTTTTCTCTCACTGACATTGAAGGCTGATTTCAAAATGGATGGGAAGGGGGTGGAGGTTGGTTGGGGTCAACACAAACAAGGTGGGATGTCTTATTCTCTCTGTCCTCTTCCATCTGACAAGATGTCTCTTGGCACAAGTGATGCTCTTGCATCATTTCAGTATTTCATTCACCGTTTCAATTTACCTGCTTGCCACATCATCGGTCTTCTTTGAGAATCTCTGCAACCTTGTAGTTTAATGTTTTATGAACATGTTCTCTGTAGTGAGTGAGTATATGTGAATTACTGAGGGATTACCTTTTTGCTTTTCATCTTACTATTGTACAATTCCCAAACAGTAGCCTTTTATTTACAGCCGAGAGAGGCAAACTTTTATTTGAAAGAGACTTATACTGGGCCTTTATTTATACATTTCCTTGGATCAATCTGTCCATCAGTACAACAAAGTTGTGTTTTACTCAACTTAAAATGCACATATATTTCTTATTAAAAGCCTTCCAGTGCCAAAGGACATACGCAATTTCTCTAGTTTCATTTAGTTTATGACGTATTTTAATTTTGATTAACTTGCATTCAAGCTAACACTCGTCTGCACCTCGCTCCCATTTAAGCAGAAATGGCTCACAGATTATTCAGGCAGAACCCTGCACTGCAGGCTAGATGATGAGGTCTCTGTTTAAGGGATGTGGTTATCTTCATCTTTCAACAAATTGACTACCAGGGAAATGTTATCATCTCGTTACACTCCCGAACGAGGAGCCTCCTTCCGTTTTGCCTGCTCTAAGGTTATCCTACGCTGTGACACTCCCCCTGGTCATCTGTGCATGCAAAGTTGTCATTTTAATGAGGGGTCGGAGCTCAATATCCTCCATGCATCCTGCAAATTTACACTCACTTGGCCCCTACAAAGGCACAAGATATTTTATTCTGGTATGTGTTCAAATTGCAGCTTTTGCGGTATAATTTATTGTAAAATCCACATTTTCAACTCGCTGTAAAACAAAATAAATGCCGGAGGAAGAAGCAATTCGAGGCTAGAGTGTTTGACTTTAGCTTTGATACAACATAGATGGACATAATCACAGTAACTGGATAACCACAATGTCACTGCCTATAAACAAGCTGCCATTAATATGACCATAAGGCACAGGAGGCAGGCTGCTATTTTTATCATGTTTGTTCAAATTCAAAGGGCACAACAGAGAAACATTCCCGCAGGGAAAATGCAGAACATAGGGAGTTGATCATTGTACATTTTGTAGCTTTATCAAGGTCAAATCCTGTTGGCCGAGATTACATTAGCCACGACATGTGGCAGAGATCACTATTTATGAACAATCAAGACACTTTTAGAAGTATTCATGATTAATGATTATTTCCCCTGGGAGATTGCCACAGGTTTGACTGCTTGTGCATGTGTAACTGTAACCACGAATTAAGCTCTTTCTGTTAAAATTCCCCGTTGATCCTAATGAGATGAAGACCTCAATAGCAGGTGAATTCAAATGTCATTTGCCTTTTAAACAAGATAAAATGCCTCAATCAAGATGGGAAGCACTCCTCATCTCATTTACACATCAGCCTCAAGCCCTGAGCTTCATTTTGCATTATGTCCTCCTTCACCACAACCACACCTGCACTCACACAATCTGCCTTTTCCCAGAGTACTGTCGGAGTCTGCTTTCAGCACCGTGAGCAGTGGGACAGCAGAGGCAGGTCTCATTTGCTTTGTATTCCTCTGCTAATCCCACTTATGTCAACCACCAGGGCCCTGTTGGAGAAAACATTGCCAAATTTCCCTAATCAATGAAAGTCCCTCAAAGGCTGGCAGCGCGTGCAATCAATGCCTGTGTTTACCTAAGGCCACAGATGTTGCTCCATTATCACGGTTCGTTCAAGTGAAAGCTCTTCACTGTTGTTTGAATTTGTCAACCCAGCGAGGGAACGGAACAGAGGAGGGGATGCACAGCTGAGCAGTGTGCACAGTCATGTATGGTAGCGTACAATACCTACTGCACTGTGGTAACATACAGTTACACACAGCAGACACAAAAGCAAACTGATGTATGTAAATCTGAAGAGTATTTGTCTTTTGTTTTTATCTTCTTTAGCCATGCTAGTGGTGTGCCTCTAGAAATATCGTAGTTTCACAGTCCACCACTTTGGTCCAGACTGAAACATCTCAACAACTACTGGATTGCAATGACAATTTGTGTAGATACATGGTGGCATGAAGTCCTATGACTATGAGGTTGTTTTTTAAATCCCCAGGATGAATTGTAACAACCTCAAGCGTCAACATCAATTGAAAATGTGTCCAAGGCTACATACTGAAGGCGTCAATCTTTACAAAATGGGCCACAAATATTTAGTTGCTTTATTTAAAAAGGCCCAGTCCTTTCACGAAACACTGTAGTTTTGTTGGAGTAAATCGTGTATTTTTTGGGGGACTATTTTCAGCGATGGATTAACACATACTAGGTGTGCTAGTGAGTAGGTACAGCACCAGGATGGGGCAGGACTCTAAACAAACCACAATGCCCATGTTCATTGCAATGAGCTAACACATCATCCAGTGCAACGGTGTGGCTCAATTATATCTTTTTCGTTCTTCGGCTCCTCAGTGGGGATGAATGAAATAGAAGAATGAGCTATTTCAGGCTTTGGCTACACAGACAATTGACAATTGTTGGTTTTTCCATGGCATTTATTTACAATGCGAAAAATATAAAATACCACCAGCCTTATCCCTTAAGCATCTCATACCCACAAACACATCTGCACACGTGAGCGCATTCAACTGTACACAAACATACATTCCACTTGGATGTCATTTGCACAATCCTTTGACTATAGAGTTTAGTGCCTTCTGACATGCCTCAGAGGGATTGAGGCAAAATACATGTTCATGTTCATGCTCAACATGAGTGCTGCAGAGCATACATACAAAACAACATCTGGCTCTAATGCGTGGCTTTATTGGAGCCATCTGTATGGAAGACAGGGATGTCAACTTCTTCCATAATTCTCTTGACAAGGTAGGTATTATTCTGATGACAGTTAAAATGTCAGTTAACAAAATCACCTCAGCAGCCTCAGAAAGAGCTGAGTAAGGCGATAATGCGCCCCCCCCCCCTCCCAAATTGGGACACATATGCATTATGCATCAGGGAGAATCATAACATGCCATGGCTTCAGCTGACTTAGTAGTTAGAAGTTGACTTGCAGGTATAATGAGGTCACTTCTTTTGGCTCTTAAGCATTTGCCCAGAAATGTAAGAGTGCATTACATCCCTGAGAGCTTTATTTTTGACCGATGCTATCCACTTATGTTGGTTTTTTCAGTGGAAAGCAGTGCCAACATGATAGTTTTTGGCCGTTTTTGAAATGATTGCCCGAAAAGTCGATAATGGATATAATGGATTTGAAAATATAGAAATTCCCAGCTTCATGCTCAGGACAAACATATTGGAGAAGGAAGGAGAATATCACTACATATGCATGCAGGGAAAGAAATGATGACACATGACTCAAACATGTAGGTATGATAAACTGATGGTATTGACTTGGATGCTACTTAAATTATATGACATCTGAAATTTGACCCTTTGATTCAGCATTACCAGGAGCACAGCATATGGTATACACATATACAGACTTTGATACTGTGGCTTTGTGTTCCATTTCTTTGCTAGTTCTTTCTACTTCAAACGCTCAAACTTCAAATAATGTGGTAAAAATGAAAATGACACAATGAGGGAATGGTGAGTGGGCATGAAGAGGAAAATCTGGTCCAAATACCTGAACATAAAACCGGCAGGAGCGCTCTCTTTTCTGTAGCTGCAACCAAGAGAAAATGTAAGAGTTAGAAAAGGATCAACAACTAAACAATTCCACTTGAAACTCATTTCTGCTTGAAGTACAGATTTGAGAATAGTGAGAACCCCTCCCCCCACCTTACTCTTAAAACGCTCACTTGACATAACTTGTGTGATAACCAGTGTATACATTAATTATATATTATCTTGGAAAAACAGTTGAGACTTTTGTGTTAATTAGCACTAAAATGAGACATAAAACATGTGGGAATACGCCTATGACACTTAAGGTTTTCTTTTTTAAAGAGAAATTCACGTGAGAACCCAGGAGAGTTCCTTTGAACCTCTGCCACCACTGAAGGAGAGCGAGCGCTAACAACAATTTAGCATACCTGAAAAATGCTCAAAGAAATGCTGTTAGCACTGCATGGAGATTAAATCATTTTAATTGAGTTCTGATACAAGCAGGATAGCAAGCAGAGCTACTGTGTGGCTTAACAGCTAGGTTCTGCTACCATGCTAAATCCCATGCAGATTAGCTCCAAAGACTACCATCTCCCCACAAAGGAGCCTCTTGCACTACATCACAGCCCACTCTTCTGGAAACGGTTCCGTTCGTACCGTTAGCCAGCTACCCTTTGATCATGAAAACGACACTGATCTTACCGTTTGCCAACTCAATCCTTTCATTGTCTGCTGGCAGAGAGCATTGTGCTTCGTTTTCCCAAAAAAAAAAAAAAAAAAAAAAAAAAGATCTTTAATTCGCTTAGCTCTTTGCAGATTGTGTCAAAATGATTGAACTGAGGAGGTAAACATCAGCCACTGTCAGAGCAAAAGGAAAGAGTTCTATGGGCTCTGGTGTTTCCTTGGGGAGAGCTCTCATTAGCAAAGGAAGTCGACCACAAAAGGAAGCTGTAGGGCCATTCTTTTTTACATACATGCACCATACTGCAAGAATGGAGTGTATATCAGAAGATTATAAATCATAGGTAAGCCCCTGACCTCTTCAATAAATTATCCTACTTTTAAAAGCTTTTTTTCATTTCCTTCAACCCAGCTGCTTTTTTTTGCTTTATGCCATTTCTTCATCTTTACAAGAGAAACTAAAGACTACAACTGCAATCTCCACCACAGAAGCAGCCTCTACCTTCAATGTTGTGTTTTATGAGATATTATAAAATCTAGTTGCTCTGAAATATGAATTCACTCATCACGTTCCCTTCTGAGGCCTTTTGGCCATCTTTACTGCCTCCCCTCTCCAATGGAGAAAACTGGCACTAAAATCTCAATGGGGACATCTGTGTCTGTTGCAGCAATGAAATAAAAACCGTCCTGAAAAAGCTATCTGAGAACAGGTGTTCATGTTCCTCTACAAGTGAAGCTGCTCCAGCAAATTAACGACTGACATTTGGAATATCACTGATGTTTGCTTTTCTGTTGGCTGCTCAGCAGACAGAAAGTATTATTTTAGCTCGCTTTTGCCTGAGTGCCCCTTACTGTGCTCTGCTGTGAATTGGGGGCATAAATGCATTAGCTTCAGGTTCAGCAAAACCTCTGCACTCCCACAACTTAGATCCAGCCTGCTTAAATCTTACCCTGTCCCATTAGTAAAAATCAAGTGGTGCAAATGTAGTGCTTTTGACGAGCATGACATGTGGATAACATATTTTAAACTACATCAAAGTAAATTGATAGCATAGTACATGATACTAGAGAAAGAGATGTGTCTGAGCTATCCACTGAAAGTGAAGGTGTATTAGTATGCACTGTATCATTTTATCTGACAGCACTAGGCCAAATAGCAGATCATTAAAAGAATACCTACTGTTCAGGTTTGACTGGATTGAAGTCTTGGCATAGGTAAGCCTGCATTTTCGAAATTCAGAAAGGTTTAGGAGTCAGAATGAAAATGTTGACCTACAAGTTGGCACTACTGAGTAAAATGATTCACCTAAAATTCCCTCATTTTAAAACTGCTTCTTTGCAAAGGTTGATCTGAACAGTGCGGACAAGCAGGGGAAGAGGTCACCATTCCTGCAGGTCATGTTTATCCAGCCTGTAAGCTATTCAGGATATTATTTTAGAGCAAAGGAGAAGAGTTTAAAGAGTGGTTTTGATATTTCGTACAAAAAAAATTTCACTACCTTGTTTAGGCTCCGTGCTGCGCTGTCTTTGCCGCCTGGCGTGAGGTTCCTCAGCTGCACATCGAGGAGATCCACCAGCTGAACCATGGCCTTCACTGTGTAGGTGATGTCCCCTGCCTGAAGATTACGCTTAGTTTGCTCCGCCAACTCCCTGGCAATGACTGCAGCTGTCTCTCCAGCTTTGAGCTGTAAAGAAAAAAAGACAAAAACACAAGATAGGAGCAAATTCACCTACAAACATTTAAATAAAATAGTGACTGAAACATTTCAATATCTGAACTGGCTAAGACTTACAAGCCTCATATCCTTTATTTTATTTATTTTTTTATTTTTTTACTAACTAAGAACTAAGAAGTCAACAAGGGTATCTTATGCTATGGTTCATAAACTGGCAAGGGTGCCAGTTAGTTTTAGTTTAAGACCTCAAGGTAAGACCCTTTTACATTGTTCTCGTTGTAAATGGTTCAGCGGGAAAAATGTATTGAAGTCCGCTAGAGATAGCCTTTTCAACTAACAATGTTAGCTTAATGAGCTAGCTAACTATAGCAAACAAAATCAACAGCTGCCAGCTGAAAATGCAACACCTATGTATCTGTATAGCTGACTGATTAAAAGGACATCTTGTTTAAAACATGACCAAGAATGTTTGAGTAAATCATCATCAATCATCATGTACAGCTGAAAGAACAAAGACATATGTAGCAACAGTAACTGAGGAGAGTGGGGCAGAGTGAATTTAAACCACCAATTGCTTTGCTAACAATAGTAAGAAAATTGCTCTTTCTTATTCTTTCACAGAGGAAACTTCTTATTATCTCACTCGTGACCTATGGAGACATCTGTTTATTGGCTAATGAGACTCCCCACAAACCCTGAAAGGTTTGCTCACAAACTTCTACTTTGTACTTTTCACAGTTCTTTATCCTGCTTTTTAAATTACAGTGTTCATCTGAACCTAGCTCTCTCTACCTAATAATGTGAAGAGGAGCCCCTGGATGTCAACCATTTCCCTCTTTTAATGTTTGACTCACCAGACATTTAAATAAATGAGTCCATCAACTTAGAAATGTAACAAGAGCGCAAATCTTTTTTTTTTTCTTTGAATAATCCGAAATGCTGGTGTGGATATTGGTATAAATTAAATGGGAAGTCAACTTGACTAAATGCAGAACACCTTTTTGGTCTGATGCTGTAGTTCAGAGGTCAGTTATGTTCAAGGTTTTAACTGATTAGGTGGAGTAAGATGATTCTCGAAACCGCAGTGACACCAACTAAAACAAGCCCATCCTGATTTACTCTGGCATCACCTGCTATTATCGCCTGAGTTTATTAGCCAAGCCAATTATGCTGCTTAAATTGGTCTTCACAGAGGTGTATGCAGGGGAACGTGCCTTTGGAAGATGTTTTCCTCTTTTCCCTCCTTGCTCTTGTCTCTTAATGAGGGGAACTGAGGGTGCTGTGGAAATAGCTCTGCTTTTTTCTCTCTCTCTCTCTCTCTCTCTCTCTCTCTCTCTCTCCTTCTGCTCATCTGATGTCACCTCTTTCCCTTCTTATTCTCTACATCTTCCTTCCTCATTTTGTCTACCGAACCATCTGGTAATGAGCAGTGCCACATACAGGACAATGGCACTAGATATAAAATAACGAAGTGCCAGATGGGCATTCCATATCTCTCACACGTTGATCGTCATTAAAGTCTTCCTGTCTCCACAGCGGCAGGCTCAAGTGTGATTTGCTTTTTAAAATAAAAAATAAAAAAGATTTATAACACTTTTGTTAAAAATACATGCATTTTTTGATTATCATTTCTTTCTGCTGATCATAACAGGCACTATTCTACATTCGAGTCCCACTGTTACTGTCGAATCCATGCAAAAAACAGCCTCTGTAGCAAGTTCAGAAATAACTTTGCTTTAGTTAATTCTTCCAAACAGCAGCCTGCAGTGAAGCTTCACTGCACCGATCGCACGGCGCTGCACAGAAATGTACCTGATAATTTCTCTCCCTTCTATTTTGTTCGCCAACAGCCATTCTCCATCCATATCTGCAAACTGCCATTTGTTTAATGGGCCAAGCTTTGTGCCTTTATGTAGATCATAAGTGTTATAACATGCACGCCTCAGGGTCCTATGAGTTTAAGAGGGAACATTTCCAACATTGCCTGCAATTCATAACCTGGGACCCTGATCCTCACTTGCAGTAACCTTTTCCTCTTTTGATTTGATTGTATTACAGATTTAAAAAATGGGGAGCTTTAGATAGGGCTTTGCATACAAGTTGTTTGTGCTTGAGAAATATGGAATGCAACTAACCGCTTTATCACATTGTAGGACAGAATGTAGTCTGGATTAGTTGTTACCCACAGCGGTCCAGTAGACTATGGCACAGTGGCCAAACACGCACACACATATATAGAAACATTACCCTTCTGAGTAAATCTTCCAGCTTATCCATTATATTAATTGACCAGTTAGGAAGAGACAAAGAACCAAAGAGAAAACATCCCCTGAGTAAACGCGATATACTGTATTTACACCCTTGATTTGCACAGTGAGTCGTAGCAAATGTTACTTAGAACAGGATGAAAAGGCATAAATTCACACATCAAAATAAGAATTAAACTCAGTGCCAAATTCTTCTGGCTCTCTTTATGCTTTTTTTCCCTGATGAAAATTATTCTTGATCAGAAAAACACATTCTCTGCTTATTATAATCATGCAGCTTGGTACCTTCTGGCTGATGAGGTTGACCCAGGGGGAGGTACAGTTGCTGAAGTCGGGTCCCTGGGGGTCCCAGTATCCCTCTGGACCCATGCACATGTATGAGGCCACGCCTAGAGAGAGAAGCCAGACAGGGACTTAGTGAGACCAACGCCATGAAATGTATTAGATCAAGACACACAACTATGTCGGTAAAGAAAGAACAGAAACACCGACACATGTTTTGTCAATGTCTGTGTATGTGTGTGTGTGTTTCGGAAATATCTCTTGGTAGACAATCAAGCTTATCCACATTTTGTCATTTTTCCGCATTATAAATGAATGATGGACTACACTATGCTTTCAGTCTTGTCAACGAACGCCCAATTCTCCTGTATGTGAAGCACTTTTCTCAGTTGTAAAACGTGTTCAAATAAAACTGAAACGTCCCAAGAAACACAATTCTTAAGTGATTAAATTAATGGATGTTGGAAAATGTAATTGGATGGTTTTATCTTAAAGTGACTAAAATGAAGTTGCTTAACTTGAGGCCAGCCAAGCTCGCCCAGACAGCGTCTTTATTTAATCATTAAAAGTCAGACAGTGTCTGAATGCGTGTAACAGTTCAACTCTGGCATGAGAAAGAAAATACAACAAAATAAGTGCCAATTAAGTCTGCCATAGATGAATTCATCACAAAAGGTCAATTATGCTGGTTGGAGAAAACTGTCTCTGCTGACAGAGATGAGGTTTGGGGAGTGACTGTGCAAAAATAAACCTGCAGATATTGAGCAAAATGAAACCGTGTGACCATCATCTGTTAGGGCTCTCTCATCCGGCTATAACTACCTTTAACGTTATCAATTTAAATGAATAAACTAAATACATTTAATCAAGAGACATTCAGTATAAACCAACAGTTTTTGTAGATATCTGGTATTTCAAAAACAAAGAGTGTCTTTGAATTGTTCTTCTACGTACCTCAAACAACTTGTGTCTATATTTTCAGAGCTGACATCAGCAGGGCTGCATGCTGACATTAAACTGCCCTTGC
>JAVQJL010052136.1:0-19335 GCA_036024295.1 Nannoperca obscura
TCCTCATACTGAGCCTTGACTTCAGCCACAATGGAGTCCATGTCCAGGTTGCGGCTGTTGTCCATCTCCACAATGACTGAGGTGTCCTTGATCTGTCCCTGGAGCTCACGCAGTTCCTGCACACGAGATTTTAACATTTGAAATTACAGTACAATATATATTTCTTTCAAGTGTTTCCCTGAGAAATGAGAGCAAATAAACATAATGAGACTTCTTACCGCCTCATAGACAGCTCTGAGGAAGTTAATCTCATCCTGAAGGGCGTCAACCTTGGCCTCCAGCTCAACCTTGTTCATGTATGCACCATCTACATCCTGTAAGTAGAGAAGAAGGAAGTAGTCTGCATCGGTGAGAGGGAAAGCAATAGTTCATTCCACTGTTGTTGATGACATGGTGGCTTTATAATCGCAGATGCTCTCTCACCTTCTTGAGTAGTACAAATTCATTCTCCACATTAGCACGCTTGTTGATTTCATCTTCATATCTGACAGAAACAGTGGGAAAATTAGCTCATGGAAAATGAATGAGGGCGTCAGCTACTAGGTCTGCTGTTGTGTTCAGACTGGCATGCTTCATTTCCTGTGCGGGTATGAACTCACTTGTTCTTGAAGTCCTCCACCAGTCCCTGCATGTTCCTCAGCTCTCCCTCCAGCTTGGCCTTCTCGTTACCGAGCCCATCTAACTGTCTGCGCAGATTGGCGATGTAGGCCTCAAACATGGCGTCGATGTTGGAGCGGGTGGTGGTCTGATCCTGCAGCAGGCTCCATTTGGTCTCCAGCATTTTATTCTGCTGCTCCAGGAAGCGGACCTAAAAGGTAAAATCATTTGCCAAGTTTAGATCCACTGTCACTTGGGGAAAGGTATTATTTTGAATATGACTAGAAAATCATACTAATGAAATTGTGTATCAATAGAACTGCATAATACAAAGGAAATAATCAGTTTATATAGATTTGCATCCATGGCAATGTTTAAAAAAAGCAAATATGTAGATTTTCTGTCTGTTTTATGTTTTGATTTATGATTAGGCAATTGTATTTAAATGCCCCTCAGGGCAGGGATATTCTAGACACGATCCACTGTGGTGCCACTGCACAGCAGAGTTGAACTGGACTTCTAACGACATTCTTCTAACATTTTTTGGGAATATCTGACAAGATCCTGAGAAAGACGTTTTAGATGTTCTTAGGCTTCCTAAGCTGCATGCAAGGCAGAGTTCTGAACCCTAGAGAAGGTTAAGCCCATCCCACCATTTTGGGTGTGAGCTTTTTTTTAAGGCAAGGTTTGGTGTACAGTGCCACGCCTCAGCCAAGTCCCTCCCCCTAAAACCCCCGACATTGCCACTCCCTTGCCTCCAGGATGAATACTTTCACTGAGTGAACTTGCCTGCCAAAACCCTCAGTAATTAATGCTACATGCCCGAAGCTATAAACTGTCACATCGTGCTGATGTTTTAAACCATTTGTGCAATAAGTCCATTTCATAGAAATATCAAATCAGAATGTTCAACAAATACTTGATGGGTGGGATCAGATCACCTTTGGGAAATCTGATTAGGTATTCTGTGCACCTAACAGCATTTTCTTTCAGGGTGTGGTTAACTTGTTTTTCATTTCTGCCTGAGAAAAACATGCCCCTCATCTTCTTCAACAGGTCTTAAATTATAAATGAAAGTGTATATGGGTGAAATAAAAAACTCAGTGATTGTATTGCCCCTCATCCTCTGTAATAGACAAAAGTTAATGCAAATACTTTTGAAACATGGGCTCAAACCTTGACTTAAAATTGTAAGAATTAACCAATGCACTGCAAAGACTTATGATGGGATCCACTTTCTGCAGCACCATTGACCATATTGTGTGAGTCCTTGCTGCCATGGTAATAGGTTATAGGTGAACCTGATCCCTTCTTCCCCTCATACTGAGAGCCACCAGTCACTGGATACGGCCACTCTAGTGTTTCCTGCCTCTCACTGTGCACAGAGACAGCTGGAAAGTGGCCAGTTATGGCCAAAGAGAAGTTACAGGAGTAGTGATCAGGTTCAGTGCAGAGGCCAGCTGAAGCACAGTATCGCTTTGAGATGAGATGCACCTATTCTGCAGTTTTTGTTGTTAGTTCAAAGCTAGCTTTTGCTAGGCCCTTAGTGTGCACATTTTTTAGGGTTGGATCAGTTGCTATGTAATATTTAATGAGCCCAGGTGGCCCTTTAGAGAGTCTGTTGCAACTATTCATGCTTGCAAAAACAATTAACTTTGTTGTGTGCAGTGCATCCACCATCCATCCCCCATAATATTTCATGTTCCTCAGTTAATTCATATCAACTTAACTTTAGAGCTAATGTAACGCTGATTTATCTTAGCTTCTTCAGACTCACTTGGCCAACTTTTATTTCGCATTCACAATTTTAACCACAGAACACACCACCCTAACGGGTCATCTCTCTCTTCATATCACTCTGCCAATGCTTAACATCACAGGCAAGGTGCACCATATTAAGTAGTTCCAGACAAGCAGCATCCAACATTTACACACATATACATAAATTAAATATATTAAATATATATTTCGTTTAAAATCAGTTGTAAATAACATTAAAAAAATTATTTTGTGTGTGACATAAAATGAAGACAGAAGCCGTTTCAGTAGCTGACAGACGTGGGCCACTCACCTTGTCAATGAAGCTAGCAAAGCGGTTGTTCAGAGTCTTGATCTGCTCTTTTTCTTGAGTACGGACAGTCTGGATGTTGGGGTCGATGTCAATATTCAGGGGGGCCAGCAGGCTCTGGTTGACTTGGACGTTTGTGATCGGAAGCATTCCCATACCTCCGGCACCGCCAGCACCAACACCGAAACCAGCACCGCCACCAAAACCACCACCACCGAATCCACCACCACCGAAACCACCACCACCACCACCACCACCACCAGCTCCGTAACCACCACCAAATCCACTTCCAAAACCACCACCACCACCTCCACCACCGCCCATGCTTGACCTTCCTACAGAGCTGGATGCCACTGAGTATGATGGTGACCTGAGCTGAACTGCAGATCTTGTGGAAAATGATCTGCTACCACCAAAACCACCACTGCTGAAACCACCACCACCACCTCCACCACCACCACTAAATCCACCACCGCTGGACTTTCTTATGCTCATAGTTCTCGTAGACATGGACATGTTTCCTCTGAAAGGGAAGGATTCACAGAGAAAAGGGGGAGCAGAAAGAGAGGTTTGGCAGAGCAGTGGAGCACACGAAGAGGAGAGTCAAGTCCCTCTAAGTATCTTCTCCCTGCCCGTGATGGATTTTTATTTGCCTCCAACCGCGGAGGAGGTCTCAATGAGCTCCACCTCTTTTGCACCTCCCCCTCAACCCTCCTCCAATTATTTAGATCCTGAAAGGTGCACTTGTAGGATTGCAAGCAACTCAGCCTGGAGCAAGTCAGCCTGTCAGACAGGTAACAGTCCACCCCTGCAAAGTGACTGGGGCTCGACACACCCAGATGCCGGCAGAGGAACGTCATCAGAGCCCGGGGTGAAAGGGGAGGAAGACATGCTGGCATAGACACTTTTACTTGATTAGCTGGGAGCTTTTGGTGAGGTGTGGGTGGTTGAAGGAGTGGGAGGGTGGGGTGGACACCTATATACTCACTGATCAACTATTTTCTGATTTTCATTTGCTTGCAAGATGGATAAAAAATGAATAATGAGAAATTAAATTAATTTGGTAAAATTTGGTAAAATATCACTTGATTTTGCAAAACATTGACCCTCTGTATGTTTAAATGTATCCATAGATACATTGTTTGTTTGTTTTTGTGCATTGATTCTGTGGTCTAACCAAACCACACTGAAATTCTGGTAGAATTTTGCCACACATTAACTCTCTATTTAAAGACCACCTGAGTTTGTTTTGAAAGTACCTACTGCAAAAAGCAGGGTGTGTGTGCAGAGTATGTACTTGGGTATACATATATCCTCCCTGTAGGCCCAATTATTGTTGATGTTGATGCCCAGATCCAGTGTGGGTGATAGGCAGGTTTGGATATGAGCCAGGACCAGCCTCTCAAAGTACTTCATGATGGTGTGGGTGAGTGAAAAGGGTGAAAGTATTTTAGGCTTGCTGCAGTGGAGAGTTTGGGCAGTAGTTAGTTGTAAAGCACATCGCAACAGCAGCATGGGCCAGTGACAGGTTGAAGATGTCTTCAAGCTTCCCAGCACAGGCCCTGACCATGCCTGGAGATGATATCGAGGACCATCATTAATCATCATTTCCATTTAGTCATATAAGGCTAATAATTCCTAAGCATTGGGTTTGATATGAGTTACATTATTTAAATGTTCTGTTAAACATTTAGCATAAATAATAATTTCCAATGTTAAAAAGCCACCATAACCATACTCTGGGTTATTCCATAATACATTCACAATTTGAAAATCTAATTGTATGTATGTATCTAATAAATACAGATAATGAATCAAAACTATAAATGCAAGTTCAAGTTGTTCATGTGCAGGGGTTTGTAGAGAACATATGACTGCTCTGACAGTGATAACTGTACATGTATGCAGACACAAACTCCATCAAAAATCTCTACAGCTTTTGAATTGACTGACAACTGATCCAGCTGTGTCAGAAACTGAAGTCGCTTCACGTGACGCTTCAGAGGATTCTCATTTCTCTAAAAACAGATTTCCTCACTTCTTCTCTCCTCGTATGGTTTTTAGCAAAGAATACACACAAGTGAGGAAAATGTGGCTTCAATTAAGTGACTTGGGATGTTCCCTAGGTAAACAAGTAGGACATGGTCATGTCTGCATGGTAATTTTAAAGGTGCAAGCAATCTTAGAACTCAGGTTTTCTGGGGATGGTTGGATATTAACGTGCATTCTGCAAAAGCTTTTTTCTGATGTAGTAGCTCCATTGACGAGCTTTGAAAGCCCCAAAACAACCTTAAAGTGGTCAGAGAAATGTTAATCAGCTTTTGAGGCTGCCAAAGTTCTCCTCTGCAGTGCCCTTGTGCTTTCCGCCCCAAACCTCACTCATCCATATAAAAAGCATCAAGGCCCATCTTGTTAAATGTAAGAATAGCAGCAATACAATTACCATACTACCCAAAATAAATGATATTTTTCAGTAACCCTGGCTGCCCCAAATTTCACCACCTAGCAAATCATCTTTAGTATATACTCACATGGTCACAAGATCATCACATCACAACACCACATCTTCAAAAATATCTGACACAACCCAGACTCAGATCAAGAATAATCCACTAGCATTCAGTTCATGGAAAAGAGAAGGAGTTACTAATTTGGAACATGTATTTAATGACAGCTCACTGATACCTCACTTTAAGTTAGATACTGGATGGGGGTTCACTTTTAATCTCTCAAACAATGTCACCAGTTATGACTGTCAAAGCAGTTTAAGATTTAGTTACGTAAAGATGGTTAAAGACTTAATACCCCTCAAGAGCAAACTGGTTTTACAGGGAGTCCTCTGCAGGCAGCAAGGTACTTACCATCTGCACAGAATTAGACAGAAGCGCTCAAAATGTAGTAGCACGTGCTAATTTCAAGGAAAAACAGCAAGACAAATTTGTTTTCAAAAATTAAACCACTAAGCTAAAAATATTTAAAAGCATTGTAGGAGTAGGTACACTAAAAACTGAGTCTGAAATTCCAGAGTTGTTTGTTTAATTCCACCTCCTGTTTTGTATGTGTTCAGGTCTGCAGCTTGTGCTTGAGGGCACTGTGCATATATGTCTTTTAATAGTATGCTGTGTTCACCGAGGTAAGTGTCTTTACTTTTTAATGTAGTTACACATTAGGAATATACGTTGTACCTTTTTAAATATTGGAACTTTACAAATAGGTTTTCTATTACATTAACCTCAGTTTGCAGCTAAAAAGAGTTTAAAGTAGAGCAGATTTTGTGTTCTGACAGAGTTGGAAGTGTTGATGCTTGTTGAAACCGATCTCAACAGCCCAGGTATAGGTGTTGGCTGCCCAACTGTTGTAGCATCTGAATGAGCTGTAGGGCACACCCCAAAAGAAAATACCAGTCTTCACTCTCACTTCCAACTTTCTACTAGAACTATATGCAACATACTGTATGTTCGTACATCTTTGCAGTAAGTTAAACTTGTTTTGGAGAGTTTTTACTGTTAGCAATGAAGATGCATCTGCAGTTGTTTCCCCATCAATATACATCAACTAAAGCACAGTTTGTGTCTGGTGAAGGCTGGGCAACTAAATCCACTTGATTATGGTTGTTGCCATGCATCACTGAGACCTGGTTGGCCTCACTCATCAGTGAGAGAAACCAGGTGAACACCTGACCAGTCTCAGGCCATCGCTCTGCATACACAAGCATCAGCATTACATTTACTGTCCAGGCCACTTTGAGGAACAAAGCATTGACCAAACCAAACCTGATCAGCAGCCATCACTTAACAGTAGAGACATCTCCTCCCCAACCACACACCTACAGAATGGTAGACTAGCAGATTTCAAGCCTTGAACAACTGTCTTGTTAATGCTGTTCTGCAGGACTTCTCCAATCCAATACTAAAGATGTCTGTGGCCACAATTAGAAACACTTACTATTGGGTGTAAATGATAGGATTAACTGTATAGAAATGCACATCTATGTGGACATTCTTCAAGTATACGAGGAACAGATCCCTGCAGCCAAAACAATAATTCACATGTCAAAACATGGGTCTCATCCTGTTATATTTTTAACATTTTCAAAATGATACAAATCATTCTTCTCACTAAAAGGCATTGCATTGCCAACTGAAAGCTGTTCCCATTTGCTTAGAGGCAGTGGCACCTACAATCTTTGTACAGGATTGTATTTGATCTGACATATTAGGACGCTTTCTAGTCAGTGCATGTAGTGGAATGTTCACAAACTAATTTTTTCTGTGAGAACCAGGCTTGAGATGGGAGTTTACTGTACTGAAACTTGGCAAGAGAGACTGCTGAGAAAATAATGAGTAATTAAATGAGGATGAGTTGATTCTGACATGCAGTACATGCTATTTTCTAGTGCTAAATAGGACAATGTTGTAATGTGATACTTCACTGTTTCTGTTATTTAGCTTTTTTATATTATTTTGCTGTTTGTCTTGCTAAGGCATTGGTTTGAAGACTAAAGATTTGTGATTTATCCACAGAAAAAGAAAAGAAAAGACAAAAGACAGCGGTGACAGCTGCCAAAAGTCACTCTGTGATTGTTTAACAAAGTTTTGTGAGGGATTGGAGAAGTAGAAAAAAAAGACATCTATGTAAGTCATGCACTGTGCCACACCTTAGTTGTCACGCCGGTGAGTCAAGCCCATTGAGATACACTAGAGAACATAATGGCAGCTCTTAAATTCAGAGAAACACTAAATTAAAAAAATTTAAAATGAATGTCTCTGTGATAACACAAAAGAGAGAGGACCCTAACATAAAACACAGCTAATCAAGTTGTCACTGTCTTACAACATTAAACCCTCTGTCTTAATACTGAGGAAGACTTCTTGTAACAAAAAGGTTTATTCTCACATGATCGATACTCTGTTAACATAAGGCAAGCATATGCATTTCACACAACATTCAGTGAGCCTCTGCTCTTTAAAACAATAAGCTGCTTGTCCAACATTAACCTTTATTATTTATTACCCCACAGTTGTCTTTGTTTTGTTGCATTGGCTTTGTTTAGGTTTAAACTTCTCAGTTACAATTGCATGCCTAAATCAGCTGAAGTTTAATATACCTTGCTATGATATATATTGTTATTCTTTTTGCAAAACCGATATTTGTCAAAGCCATTTTGTATCTGCTGATTGTGCATTATGTAAAGGCTTCTTTGATGTGCCTTAATGATTTAATCATGTGGGTGTGGTCAGGGTTGAACTCACAGCTGACAGATCAGCTGACTGTGGATCGCTGAATAAACAGAACCTATGCAGTATAGGCTTCGTGTTGTCTGATGCCAACTCATCTGGTGGAATATTATACTGATCTAACCACATACAATCCATAGAGTTCTTTATTGTTCTGACGAATAAAAGATAATGATTTAAAATAAAATACCCAGGCGAGGCATGTTACGAGCTATCTTGCTTAGCTTCTACCTATGGCTGTTAATACGGAGATATGGAGAATGAGGTACCAGGGCTGTTGCTACATTTTTATTCAATTGAATTCTGTTTCCTTTACACAGCGCCAAATCATAGCAGACGTTATCCCTGAAATAAGGTAGACCATTTCTAGACTGCAATCATTTTAATATGTATGTTTGTGTGTGTGTGTGTGTGTGTGTGTGTGTGTGTGTGTGTGTGTCAGTGGGTGTTGGCCAGGACTGCCCTTGTTACTGATTCTTTTTGTGATATTGATGGACAGGATCTCGGGGCGCAGCCGGGGTGTGTTCGGTTTGGTGACCTTAGGATTGCGTCTCTGCAGAAGATGTGGTTCTGTTTGTTTCATCAAACTGTGACCTTCAGGATGCACTGGTTTGCAGCAGAGTATAAAGCAGTTGGGACCTCCTAATCTGAGGCCATGGTTCTCTGCTGGAAAATGGGTGCATTGTTTCCTCTGGGTGGGGAGTGATTTACTGCCTTAGACGAAGGAGTTCAAGTATTCGGGGGACTGTTTACGATTGAGGGTGAAATGGAGGGTGGACAGATGATGAAGAGGGAGCTGAGTCAGTCTACGTTCCCACCTGTAATTAGTTTTGGGTAGTAACCTCTGGGCATTCTGAGGGAGCTCTGAATAAAGCCACTGCTCATTCACGTTGAATGGAGCCAGTTGAGGTGGTCCGGGCATCTGATCAAGATCCTCCTGAGCTCAACGGATGGATGTTTAGCAATCCTTTGCCTGTTTCCAAGATGTTACTTAGGGGTAAAAAAAAATTTGCTGAATCAAGACTGATGTTTGCAAATAAACCAAAAAAAACACTCAAAAAACAAGAATAAATGAAAATATAATCTCTCTTTCTCCCAGTTGTTAATTCATGCAGTACCACTGTCATATGGTTGGCCTTGCCAATTTACTCCTGTCAGTATACTGTATGTTAGTTTATAAAGTCTCCTCCAGGCAATGTACTAAAAGTTTAACCACTCAACATGGTTTAGAGCAGCCTATAAAAAGTATGACATGTTGTAAGACCGCATACAAATAACGGATGTCTGTACCAAAAAAGTGGCGATGGCAACACATGTAAACATTTTATTTAAAAGTGAATTTTACAAAAATGGTGCATTTCGTCATTGGCTGAACCACGTATATCCAACAACACAAATGCACATTTTAAGTTAATTTCACTAAAGTTCTTTCTCTACCTGTTTTGATATGGCCAAACTAAAGTACAAAATAAAAGTGATTCTTAAATGTTTTTTCAAATAAATTAATCAGGGGTTTAATGACAAATGCTTTTCAACGATAACATACTTTTTGTCTTTCTAATATATCATTCTTTTCACCTGCATCTGCATCCTTGATATGTCAGTGCACTCAGTGCTACAGTACATTTCTAGGTTTAAGGTGTGGCGCTGACTGCATCTGCGTGGTTGTTCACGTATACACAAAGTAAAATACCTTGTTTTAAGTAAAAGCCACTACAAGGGAGTGTTATTGGACTTATCAAGTCAGAGGGGAATTCTACTAGACTGTATAAAGGGAGGATTATGATGGTTGCCACACCTTGAAATGAATTAGAAAGATGTCAGTGCAAATAAACATCCCCATTTGAGTAAGACTCATGGCCCTTTTTGACAATGCAGCAGGTAGTGAGCAATAACCTAGACACACAGCCCAAGCTAAAGGGCTTTTAGACGGATATCCAGATCCCAGAAACAAGAAGTGAAGCTAGACGGCCTTGGTATGAATATGTAGATGCAATGTCAAATTAAGTGAACACTTTAACCTCACAGTTTTGTTTTAAAACCAACGCAGAGTGCAGAGCCAACAAAAAATGACAGCAATAGAATAGAAATACCTCTTCTGCAAACCATGACTATAGCACAAGAGGCATCTGTTAGCCAGCCATCTGCCATTCACCGGGATACACCTTTCTGCAGCTATAATCTTTTGCAACCACACCCAAAACTTCAATAGCCAGAGGGCAAACTGGCAAAGTGCAGCACAAGAGCCTCACATATTTCCTTACTGCCATCGTTGACGAGGAGAAATAGGGTGTATCTGTGCGTCTGTGTGTATTTGCATACAAACACACATTTTGTATTTGAATTGTATCAAATTGTGTGTGTGTGTGTGTGTGTGTGTGTGTGTGTGTATGTGTGTGTGTGTGTGTGTGTGTGTGTGTGTGTGTGTGTGTGTGTGTGTGTGTGTGAATGGTTAATACATGAGACCAGCATCAAAGCAATGACTGGCTTTGAGATCTGGGAAAGACGAACCACACCCTGGCAACAATACCCGCTTCCTGAATGTATTTAGCGATACAAAATAATGTCAGCACTGAATCCAATAAGGGCTTTAACTTTGAAGTAACTAAATCTGCAAGCACTGCTACAGTCTCTCCCCTGTACACTGTGGATTTCTGATAGTGTCGGGGGGGTTAACCCTTAAGTCAGCTACAACTTTGCTCTGGAACAGTGAAAAAGTGTCCCAAAACCACAGTCTGTCTGGTCATGTCAGCCTCAGCAGTCTCTTACACACATGCATTTGTTGCATATTTTCATTACCCAATAACATGCGGCTGATGGAATTAAATTACAGAAGCCTTAATTTTGAATTTAGATAGTCACAAGAGATGTGAAATGGAGTCGATTTTACCATGACTCTCCTGTTTTAGTGAGCATTAGCTGCTAATGCCCAGACCTCTTGACCAGTCATTCTTTTAACCTCACATTTCAAACAATTTGATGATGACAATTATTCTGTTAACAACTACAGCTCCCATGAGGCTTTGACTAGATGCCTGGCATCTTGCAGTTGGGGTTCAGGAGCTCCCTTGTAAACATTACGATACATGCTTTAGGGTTTAGAGGTCTGAAAAGTCATGACGAACGTTGGGTTATGGAGTTATGAAGAGATCTGTCTCTGGACAAAATTGCTGAACTGCGCATTGGGCCCTGCAACTAGTCCTGTGGTACTGGGCCCACTGATTAACTGACAGGTGACATTTGGAAATGAAGTGCAGCAACACCACAGCTAATAATGATGAAAATCTAAATAAAAAACAACTAAGATAATTAAATTGACCTGTAATTGCAGCTATGGGACTGAATAAGACAGCAGATTTAAAGATCTATTAACTGTCATGACATGTATGGCAGGCATGCAAACTTGCTGGATCACACCAACATGTACACAATAACTATTCACCCTAGGCTTGCTGATGGACCATATCTTAAATCATTCCGCACATTCCTGACACTGCATGCATTTTGAGCCTGCACCCTACAGATGGGGATTATTTAATAAACTGTTCATTTAGATGCTGCTGTGCCTGTATGAGTGACATGTACCTCAGAGATGAGATGGAGAGGGACGCTCCTACTGCAATTATATAAGACCTTTTCTCATCATTGGCAGCTGTATAACCAAACTGCTCCCCAGGCATCCCTGAGGCCACGGTTCACCCATGAGAGTGGATCTGTGTTGGATGGGGCTGCAGCAGAGTTAGCAAACATTAAGCGACATAAGTAACAGGGATTCATTTTAGCTTAATGGCTACACTCTGACTGATTTGATGTATGATTTACTCTCATGTTGCAAAACAAATCCAAAACCTAAGCGTTTAATGACGTCATGACAGTATTAGCCTTGCTAATATTATCTACTGTAACAGATTCTAACCTAAAACCTTACTTCCCAGAGATAGCCCTCTTCAGAGCGGGGTTTTTTGTTTTTTTGACAACTCAGAAGTTGTGGTTCTCATTTAACTCCCTGTGACTTCGTCCTTGCAGATCCAGACTCAAAACAAACCCACCAATTTTGGCTAAAAGGTGACAATTTTTCGCCCCTGAGAGATATGGAAAGGTCAAGCTGGCTAACATCTGGTCTTTGCGTGGGTGAGAGTTGGATTTAAAGGCAGCTTAACGGGATGTCAGGTCGGGGCTGGAGAACAGGTTATGACAGCATAGCTGGATACCCACTGCAGGGCCTAATGACAGGTCAAGACATAATTTACAGGAACGCTCGCCCAATGTTTGGCACATTTCACTGTTTACTAATAACTGACATTGTAACTAGGTTCTACAGGTTAGTGTGTCATCTCTGTGCGCATTTCTACCCAAACACAAAATGAGATACTATCACTGAACTATCACAGAGTTTGTTATAAATCATTTGGGAAAGAATGAAAAGTGGTTTGAGTATGTGCTGCAATGTTAAAGAAATCCAACTTATCAAATGCAAACCAGCTCAAACTACTCCCATCCTACTATACACACTATTTGTGTGGAGTTGTTATTTTTCACGTTGATGTTTACCTTGTCATGGATTGTGATGGTTGACTGATTTATGGTGAGTTTTGATCTTCTCCACCCCATCTCTAAGTAAAGGCTTGGTTCCCTGCAGCAACTAATGGGTCAGGTCTGTCAGAAAAGAATGCCAACCACCTCAGGGTAAAACCAAACCTCTTTTTACTCTCCCCCTTTCTCGCCCAATCACAACTTGTTCCACTCATTCTCATATCAAACGATCAGCAAGATTTAACTAAAGGTAGCGAGCAATTAACTGTATGCAACTGAAGTCACCTTTCTATCCGTTATATTGATGTCTGTTATTTAGCTGACACTAACTATTAGGTTATTGTTGAATGAGAAGATACAATTTTTGTTGCCGTGGTTGCATTAAATGGACAATTCTACCTGTTTCAGTGACTACAGACCTCCTGCTTTGACTTGACCACAACCCTTTTTACCCCAAATCCTTATTATACTTCTACTAGATTACACTCAAACTCTGTAATCCTGTGTGCATTTACGGATTATACGATCAGTTTACCACTGATTCACTTTTTCATGTGACAAATATTTAACAAAGTATTTGACTGTTCTACTGTAATAGGGAGGCCAAGTTGCTTTAAGCTTTGACTGAAGTCCCTTTTGTATAGCTTCTTTGTACTTGTACTTTACTACAAATGGTATGAAATCAGCATCTCTTATTTTATCTGATTCATGCCTCCACACCCTTCCACACCCACAAACATGCACCAACACTACGGGCTCTTTATTCTACATTATATTTCTGCCCTCAGATTGGAAAAGAAGCTACGTAAAACACCATTAGAGTTGGCCAAAGATGGGTTTATGTGATTTACTATGGTTTTAATAAATACTATTCAATGATCTTTTGTTTTTGTACTGCTCCTTACAGCACATACTGCCTCTGCATGTAGACAGGCTCTGACAGGAATTATATTAAGCTGTAACTCCTGTCAAAGCCACTTTGCTTTTTTCTCATAGGGAGGCAAATCTGACTTGTCTCATACTTGAGTTAAGCAGATGTCTTGCCTGAACACGCTTTCTGTTGGCTTGTGGTACCAACGAGCCTTGCCTACTGGCACCAATCAGAACACAAGGTGTAATAACAGTGTTGGGTGACTTTCATTTAAAATAACAATGAAGCACTGTGCCCCCACACACTAAGGACACCCCTTAGCCTCTCATAGCTGGGGTAGGCAATACCGTTGCAACCTAAGAATAGTGTTCCGCCTCTCTCTCTCTGCTGTCTCTTATCGATCCACTAAGCCCCTCCCACCAAACCCACAACTTAAGCTAATGAGCCCGAAGCTCCATGTAGAGAGATGTGTTGCTGCATGCAAAGGAGGTATTGGAAATGTATCACAAGTGGCCGGATTTCTGGCTGGATCTTTAATTCAAGACATTTCATTCAGGACATTTAATTCATTAAACCTTTCACCAACTGAAGGGATGTGTATACACATCTGCATTTGTAGAACAGCCAATACAAATGCACCATCTTTTTGAAATAACCTGGGATTGGCTAAAGTCTCCCGTGATGGGCTAGATTTTGTGCAGCCTGAAAACAGAACCAAGAGTAGGGGCTGAAGTAGAGGTTTTCTCTCAGTCCACTTGAATTACAATATGCTGCACGGTTATGATTTTTTGGCCAAAGATGCCATACTGCCTACCCAACCTTTAAAGCTTTTTATTGGCAATTTTCCATCTCTTTTTTTACACCCTATTTATTGGCATCTCGGTCCTAGTGGTGTCTATCAAAGCATGCACTGGGGCAGAGGCAAGGAACTACTACTGGAGAGGTTATTATGTAACACACCTCCTAATGCCACTGATGAGGATTCAAGGTTAAGATAACATTTTTCTTTAAACTACTTTTTTACAAGTTGCTTACTTTTGTTAGGTAGGTAAGTGGACATAGAGGCAATCTGACAAGTGAAGTCCTTACTACAAGTAACTACAAGACAATGTTGGAAAGTAACAATGTCCATTTACTTAAGTTCTATACATAAGTAACATTTTTATGTTCTTTGATGTCACTTCATACTTCTACTTCACTGCATTTCAGAGAGCAGTGTTGTACATTTAACAATATAGAAACATATATAAAATATTAATATTATACTTTAAAATAGCCATCAGCATGGCTGAATTAACCTGTTAGAGGGTCCTGGGACAAAAATGTGTTTTGGGCCTGTACTGTTCCCCTCCATTGGACAGGTGATGAGTCGTGAATCTGGGGCTGCTGGGGAACTGGGACAGTTGACCTTTTTGCCCAATTGGTAATCCAACCTTGCCCGCAAATATAAATTAGTTTTACAATACCTTTACATTTTATACTGTACATTTTGCTGATAATACTTGTGTATTTATATTTAAATAGGATTTTGAATGCATGATTTTTACATGTACAGGTGTATTTTTACACTTCAGTATTACTACTTTACTTATGTAAAGGATCTGAGTCCTTCTGCCACCACTGTTATGGAAATTAGTTACAAGAAATATCCTTGTGCAATGAATGGAATTTGAAAAGCTGTTGGGCTGATCTTGTTGACACAGCTAGCTGATGCTTAAAACCAACACCTGTCATCTACCATCATAACAATATGTGAAGTGAATCCAAGTCTTGAGAAGTGAGAGGTCATTCTTCAACATACAGGTCATGTTTGACTGTGAAACCTGAGAGAAACCTGAGAGGTTGTTGATTCTGCATGGATCTTTCTTTAGGGTGGATACTATAAGGCCTACACCCTCATTCACACTGAGGTAAAGAGACTCTTATTGACTGGGTGCTCTTGTTTGGTCCATAAAGCCAACACATCCAGAGAAACAGTTTGGTCACACCTACATGGAAGCTCCTGGGCTGACAGTTGGATCTGAAATAATGTATGAAGAACAATCACAGCTTCACATCATGTATGTATCAAACAAATGCTGGTTGATTGAGAAGGAAAGACAACCAGCATTAATATTACTGTCTGATATTTTGTACATGACATGACTTTGACATTTGTGGAGCTGTAAACAGGCTTTTGTATAGGGGTGCTTATGTTTTACTGTTGTGCATGCACATCTCTTCATGTTCAAGAACTCTTTCTCCTCCTTTTTCATGCCTCGCCCACTCTGTGTTCTCGTTAATGATTATGAATTAGACTTTTATGGAATCAAAGGAGGGCACTTTGGGTGGCAACACCTCATAATCTGTAACACATACACTGAAAGGTATTCCTGCAAAATGTTCCTTTTCAAAATAAAAATGAATCATGAACTGTTTGTTAATCGACTTGTAGGGATTTAGAAAATTGTCTTTAAATGATTTAGACCATGTCTGATGCACCTCTTGAAGCAGCCCTGAGTAGTAATACAGTACAAAGCTGTAACATCTATAAGGCATAATTCGTTATTAATACTGAATCAAAGAATTCTCCCAGATGCGACGGGGTTACAAGTAGGAGATGAAAACAGTTCATGCTGTCACTGGTGCTGGGGAGACTGAGGCAACATCGCCTCCTTGTGAGAAAGGGTGAAATGGATGCCCACTAAGGCTGCTCCATGCTGAGCTGCTGGATGTTATTGCTCCACCTTAATGGGAGTATTCTTTAGTCTCGAAAACCAAGCAGGCTCACACACACATACACAGACACACACACAGGCACACACTGTGAGAGGGCTGATCCTGACCTGCAGGGTATACTCAGGTCCAGAGGTGAGATATTGCCCCCTGGTGGTCAATTTCCAAAAAAGGGTACCATTATTTTAGTATTTCTCTACACACTCCTGCCTGTGTCTTATTGCACTCTTATTGAGTAAGTGTTACTTTAAACCTGAATAATGTTCATATAGATACATTGGAACTTTCCACCACAGGACAAGAAATTTAATTTAGACTCATGTGTTTTACCTATCCTTTTTATAATTATGTGTCTCGTGCAAAGTCCTTTCACTTACATAAAACATCAGATCACAGTTAAAAATTGGTTAATTCTGACATAGACAAATCATGACAGCTATGTAAGAGAGAGACAGATGATTAAACCAAGCCAAGCTGTTTAATGCCTGCCCAAAATTATAGCTGTAAGAGTAAAATCCCTGCAAGTGACGAATAAAGTGCACAGTACATTTTGGAAATGTAATGTCTCAGCTGCACAAAGTCAAATCCAGATAGTTATACAAGTCTAATTCCAGCTGTATATAAATAAAAGAGGAAGATAGGCAGGTGTTGGACAGCAACTGGGTGGGGTCTTTCAAGAACCTGGAGAGCCTAGGTGAGGTCATGCACAGGGTCCAGCTCTCACCAAGAGGAAGAAAAGTCGCCCTGCATCGAGATAGGTTGGACCCTTATCTGGGCAGGTCCACCAGGACCAGGAAGTGTTCCACGAGGATCCCGGGACCGGGACACAGCCCTGACATCTAACCATCAACACATATTTAGTTACACATGAACTTACAATTTTAGGTAACTTTCTTTTTACTCTCTTTCTCACAATAGAAATATATATATATGTATGTGACCATATAAGGAGAGGTTACTGCTTACACTACATGCAGTACTTCAAGTGTACTGTCTGTTTAGAGAGCAATGGAGTATCACTATCCAAACAAGTGTTATTTATTTTAATTGATTTTACCCCTTTGTACTATTTTTCATCATGACAAAAGAAACCAGATTTGACAGACCCTATCCTTCATCCTGATCAATCATTGGTCAGTTATTGTCAGCTCTCTGACCAACCATCACTTCTTCAGTCACTATCAAACAAGTAAACGGGACTTTAATCTAAACATATATAACAGGATGTATGTTTAAACATATAAATCATATTCGTGTAAAAGTAATTTAACATTCTTATTGTTATTTAAAAGAAAGACCAATAACCATCCCTGATTACAGATTCTAGACTGCTTAAGTACTTAAAATGATTCCTGGCAGATTGATTGGAATTCAAATTAATTTTCAAACACGCAAACAAACACCATATTATTTCAGTAAACACATTTTTATTTGGTAGCAAAAACACACCTCAGGACAACAGTTTGACGTGGGCAGCCTCCTAAGGGGTTGAACAGTTTCAGATGCAAGACACGCACAGGGAAGACATGCACTACCTACTGTAGCAGGCAATTCTTAGAAATCAGTTGACCAACAATGCTGAAGAACTGTTTCAGTACATTTACATTCCATTGACAACACCACTGTCCATTTGATGCACAGTTTTGGAGAAAACAGCCTTTTGTGTATGGAATAACTGTTGCATAGATTTCAAGAGAGTGTCATATAATTTTTTCTTTCATACTGCAATTTGCCCAGTTTTTATCTCACCTTCTGAGACAGAACTATTTTTTTAGTACAGAAAAATATCAGACATACAAAATAACTTCTTTGGTCCCTTTCACATCTTTGGTAGTGTTAGGATAATTTATTGCTTCATGAAAAACATGTTTAGGCTCTGTTGGAGAGGGGCTGGCAAGCATTTTACTTCAGACTTGTTTATTATGATAGTTGAGGGACTGTAAGTATAAAACTACCAGAGAGGCAGAGGAGATCATAGCAGACAGGTAGTTACACCTCTAAACTAGACAGCTCAATCCTCAATGACCTCAGAGGACTCAGACACCACTCTGCCATCCTTGGTCTCAATCATCTTGATGACGACGTTCTTCTTGCTTTGGGTGGTGCTGTAGCCACCACTGCTGCCACCGCTGAAGCCACCCATGCTACTGCCGTATCCGCTGCCGTATCCGCTGCCATATCCGCTGCCATACCCGCTACTGAAACCGCTGGAGTAGTTGCCCGAGTAGCTGCTCTTCATGGTGTCCATGGGGAAACCGCCGTAGCTTGCTGTTGAGAGGAGGGAAGAGAAAGGATTCAAATCTGGAATTTGTCAAACTGAAAACCCATCTGTCATCACTTCAGTCAATACAAAGACAATGAAGGTGAGGATGAGGAAGATGACTTACTGCTCTGTTGGGAGATGTTGACTGCCTTGATGCCATTTGCCAGCCTGTCCTCCTCTCCCTCCAGCAGTTTCCTGTAGGTGGCGATCTCAATGTCCAGAGCCAGCTTGACATTCATCAGGTCCTGGTACTCTCTGATCTGGCGGGCCATGTCCTGTTTGGCTCTCTGCAGGGCATCTTCCAAGTCCCTAATGCGGCCCTTGGCATCCTTCACTGCCATCTCACCACGCTCCTCAGCCTCAGCGATCTGGGCTTCCAGGTTGGCACGCTGGGAGGAGATAAGATTTATTTATTAATTTTTAAATAAAGCTTTGTACACTCTTCTGATTGATAAACTGTACACGATGACTCAAAATGCCATTGCATTGTGTCAAAACACTTTTCAGTACCTGTCCTTTGACGGCATCAATCTCTGATGTCAGTCTCTGGATCATGCGATTAAGGTCTGCGATCTCTGTCTTGGTAGACCTCAGGTCATCTCCGTATCTGCTGGCCGATGTCTGCATCTCCTCATACTAAATAAATAGCAACAAAACAAGACGTTACAAACTAGAGACTCTATTGGTCAGAGGACTGTATGTACTGACTCATTAACGATGTTTTCACCTTTCTTTAAATATTAATTTAACATATTAATATAACTCATGGCCAGAAGGGTTTGCAACACACACCATGTTTACCATTCTAAATGTAAGAAGATAATGTAAGGCTACAAAAAAATTACAGAAACCTGAACATAAGAAATATTTAAAAGTTCTCCATCACCTTGCTCTTGTACCATGTCTCTGCCTCTGCGCGGCTGCGGTTGGCGATATCCTCATACTGAGCCTTGACTTCAGCCACAATGGAGTCCATGTCCAGGTTGCGGCTGTTGTCCATCTCCACAATGACTGAGGTGTCCTTGATCTGTCCCTGGAGCTCACGCAGTTC
>JAVQJL010052145.1:0-23663 GCA_036024295.1 Nannoperca obscura
CTTAAGGAGGATCAGAAGAAATGGACAGCATGTGAGTTAAATATGAGTGTCACAGCAAAGGGTCTGAATACTTATGACCATGTTATATTTCAGTTTTTCTTTTTTAATAAATTTGCAAAGATTTCTATATTTCTGTTTTTTTTCTGTTAAGATGGGGTGCTGAGTGTACATTAATGAGGAATAAAATTAACGTTTTCAATCTTAGCAAATGGCTGCAATAAAACAAAGAGTGAGAAATTTAAAGGGGTCTGAATACTTTCTGTACCCACTGTATTTAGGTTGAGATGTGCTTTTCAGTTTTTTTGTTTTTTTTAAAAACATATCAGTATGTATGTTATATTACTTTCATGCTTTGACTTAATTTTGACAGAGGTGGAGCATTTGCTTTGCGTTTACTTGGTAGTCCTGTCACAAACTTGTCCATGGTAGCGGTGAAAATTTGTGTGTTCATTGTTTACATTTTGAAGCAGCCCTCCTCTTTGGTGTTTTAAAGGTAGTCGCTAGTAAAAGTAGCGCCATTTGCTGGACGTAACTTGACAGTGGAAACAGAGTTCACAGTAGCCCCGCTGCCCCTGTCATAATGGCGGCATTTGACATGTCATAACTATATTCCAATGACTTAGAGAGACCTAAACCAGAGACCAGAGAATGGATGTGCAGAAACACACACACACACACACACACACACACACACACGTTTCAAATAGAAAACAGCCACAAGGTGTTGTCATGAGCAAAAAGGAAGAGTGGCATAACTAACTGCAGGAGCCAAGCACTGTCATCTGCTGCACACACACACACACACACACACACATCTCATTTCATCCTACCTGTGTGCAGACTTATTATAAGTCCATTCCCACTCTCACCCTATATCTGACAAGTACTAAAACATACAGTGCTGTCATCTTCCCACAGACACACCTCCAACACACACACAGGCCTGCACGCACACACACCACCTCTAATATAGTGAAGGTCAGGTTTCTCATCAGTGTCCTGTCTGAGTGTGTAGACCACAGTGAGAACCACACAGCGCGGACACACTGTGCTGTCTGTACAGCTGGAGGGACAGAGCTCGCCAATGTTACTGCAGGGAAACAGGCTGTTAGTGGGGAAGGAAGGACCAGCAGTAACAACATTACACTTATTGGATGACATAACCTATTGATACAAGCTCAATACATTTCTACTAGATCAGCATATCATGATCACATTTTTAGAAAACTAAACATCACAAAAAAATACATCGCTGAGGAAAGTCAGAGTCTTGAAAATCGTCAAAATGCTTCCTTGAAGATAATGAGCAGGGGAGTTTATAATGAAAATGTTGGTCGGTCAGTCCACCACTTTGGTCCAGATTGTCATTATTAGTTTTGTACAGACATTTACAGTTGCCAGCTGATTAGGCAAGACCAATGCGGTCTAATACAACAGTCCTGCAATAACATCCTACCTTCAAGCAGGTTTTTTGTTCAATTAAGGTAAACTAAATATTAGAAACAACTGTCAATTAAAATTCAGTAGCACCATCGTGTTATGTGTTGCCATCTATTCACGTCTTCCCATTGACTTTATTGTGCTTCACGTTCAGTCCCAACTACGGTGGAAGGTGAGAAGTATTTTATCAAATCCAAATCCACTTTGAATCCTTTATAATATCTAATTAGGCTTAGCTTTCAACATCTGCATGTAAATAAATATGTAAATAAATGACACACTCAAACGTCGCTGTGAAATGCATGATTGTCTTTCACAAAATCTTTAGTTTTAATAATTCGAATGAGAGTAAAAGTAAGGATTAGAAAACAGATTAGAATAACAGGTTTTTCATGAGGTACCTGCTTCAAAGTCCTGATACACAACTTTTAAGTTGAGACATGATGCGATCAGCAAGACCATGTCTTTAGTAAAGAAAAATACACGTTTGATTAGAGGTTGTAGAGTGGTGTTACAGAGTGAATCTGACTACAGACAGCGACTTACAGAAAGCACTTTGACAAAGCAGCAACCAACAATTTCACTATAGCTGTAACGTACAGTAATTATGTTAACTAGCTACAGCTGATATAATCTGCTGCCAAATGTGTGTCATTGCAATCGGAGAAAGTGGCAGTCAGCTGTGGATAAAACCAGAGGCCTGCTACCAAAATGTTTGGTACACTCTGGTAGGAGTGCTAGGGGGTTTTCTTTTTCCTAAACATTTTAGACTGGCTTTCATTGAGAAATAATAATGAGGTGAGATTACGCTGTGTGTCGATAAGGACGTCACGGTGAGGTCCGCTGGAGTTATCTAAGGACGTGATGCGGCTCAGGTGTGAGCACGGGAATTGAAAGAGTGCCGTGACAGCATGAACGCGTGAGGGTTGTAGAAGTGCTTCTCAGAGCACTACAGCTAAATCTTTCCACCTCACCTTTATTTTGAGCATCCATCCATCCACCAACAATCTAAACTGAATAAAATTACCAAGACGTGGCTTGAACAGACATCAGCGCTAGCGAGGCCTTATGGGAGGGACCCCCTAACTGTTATCCAGCCATCTCAGTAAGCGAACCCACAGCCAGCTATTCCTCTAGTCTTGGAAATCAGACAGTCAATCTATGTTTCTTTCCACGTTTCCTACTTTTCTACACACTCCAGGATTAGTCTCGGATAATTGTCTCTTTACATTAACGTTAACTCAGACCCCAGTCCGTAACAACTGCTATATGCCAATAGAAAAGTGCGAGGAACAACTGGGAACTAGATTCAAAATGAACCTGCTATAGGAATCCAGCTGTAGCCTGAAAGCACTTAGACTTGTTGAAGTGAATCTTTTTTATATATTTAATAATCTAATTATTCTTGGTCCATACAGCTTTAAAACAGCCATTTTAGAACTGCGGTAAAACATTCTCACATAAGGAGTAAGACCATAACAAAAGCTGGCATTTGATTTGCAAGTAACATAGTGGTAAGTAAAAAAAAAAAGCTAGATATTCTTATAAGCAATGTATTATGCACAATTTCTGAAGAAACACTTGGGTTTGTTTAATTTGCTGTGGTCCTTTTTAATTTAATGAAAGCTTTATCCTGTGGGCAACCTATTACACATTTTGCTATACATTGGTCTGCATCCATCAGAAGCCCTAACAACACTCTGTTTAGCACTGTTATCATTTTTCATTCAATAAAATGAGTGATGCGAGCTGCAGGCTAACAGCAGACATGAAATGACCTATCTGAAGTGTCAAAGCACACGCTTTTTTCAAACCATATGTGGGGTAAAAAAAAACCACCAGAAAACAAACAAACAAACAAAAAAAAGAGTCTAAAATCCAAAATGTCATGATATTACTTTAAGGGAAAAAGATATTGGCACATTTCAGCAAAATAACAACTACCAAATGAATGGCTGTCACTCAGACCCGTTTTATCAGCAACACAAAGCCAGCTGAACAAGCCTAAATTGCATTTAACTTAAAAAGAGCACCAGTGAAAAAATGTCACACCTGAATAACTGTGGCACTGAAATGTTCATTTCAGTTCAAAAGTTCTTTAAAACGTTACTCAAAGTGTTTCTCCCACAGAGGACCTGTGGAGAAAAAAGTGTGCCAAATGGATGAAGAAATCAACATTTTGTCATACTCAGCTGGGTTGTGTTGGTTTACAAAGTTCATAACATGACAGAGACGTCATGATGGGTGGATGGTTCAGGCAACACATTACTTTTACCCAGGAGGCTGCTGCTCTTGTCCTATGTAAAACCAAAAGTCAGCTTTGACTTATTTAAAGTGTAATGTAGTGTCTACAAGTAAATAACTTAACTTACTAATGTACTTATTTTAACTCAGACCATGATCTTTTCAGAAACCTAACCAAGTAGTTTCAGAGCCAAAACCAAACTGCAACCGTTTCACGTCAACCACATGTTTATTATTGTTACCATGACAATGAAGGTCCAGAACGCCTATATCTGTTGTTTTTGGAGTCAATGACAAACGACCTATTGTGTCTTGTTGGGTTTTAGTGTTGGTTGGAGGTGGAGGGGGGGCTTCGGTTTCCTACCTTAACAACAGGATAGCTAGGTGTTAGATTAAAAGAAGTCCCAGTGAGACATGGAATATGATCCAGTAAATCCAATTTGAGTATCGAATCCATGAGCTTGATGGTAACACGGCCTTACAATGTTTTGGTATTTTGGGCACCTTTGCTTCATCTTTCCTCAGCGTTGTCAAACCCCAGCACATTGCTGCAAGCCACTGCTTTTCTGACATGTAACTCTTGTTTGTCTTTTTGTTCCTGTGGTGTATTGTGTTGGATATGATAATGCAGACAATGTAGGTTTAACAATACAGTAAGATTTTTAGAGCTATATAACATTTTAACATGAAGGCTAGGGAATTTTCTATTTATAAAAATCAATCAACAATTTTTTCAAATCTTTTCACAAAAAAGTAGTCAAACAAAACCAAAGCAGCATTTGGCTTTTATATCCATACGCTAACTCTTGAGATCACCCTGAAATATTGAGGTTTAAATTCATTTTGAATGTTTTGGTGGAAAAAATAACAGAGGTCCCCAACATTACAGCTGGGCTTTTATCCTGTGTCACAGTTACACGTTTGGTCACGTAGTTTGGGCTTTGTGATGTTGGAGGAAATACAGGCCTTCCTCCAGAGGACAGGAATATGTAATTACCAACAACAATCCATTACCTCTTCCTGTGAGCAACAGCAATGAATCACCTGCTGCTATTATCACACCTGCAAAGCTTGAGCACACGGACACACACACACACACACACACACACAAACACGCTCAGTCATATACCGCACTGGTAACATGACACAACAACAGAGAGAAGTTTCACATTGTTATGTATCAGAGCCCACAGGTCAGTGCAGCGCCATTGTATGAGCTGTATTTATTACAGTCAACACGCTGGTACTGCACTGGTGTCAGACCAGTCTTTGAAAATCAAATGCAAACAGATGGAAAATAGAACCAGAGCAATACATTACAGCCTGATGTTACCAGCCAATATCAGATGATCAGATATCAGTATCACTGTTTATGTTGTATGCAAAAAACATTGCAGAACTTTCAAACTACAGCAAAATGTTTAACTAGCAGCATTTTTCAGTATACTTGGTGTTTATGAACCTGTCGTCAGAAAAAATGTTTGTGGTGATGACAGGACTTAGTCCCAGTCTATAATCAAGGATCTTTTAATAATGCAAATATTAATTAAAGATCCTTCAGACCACAATCACACTTTTTCGACTTTCAATGTATTATACACAGTTCACTGTTATCGCCCACAAAGATCCAATAACAACCTAATATATGTTCTTTAGATAAACACAGGACATGAAGAAATATTTTTGATAGGGATCCCTTAAAAGCGTGTTTTTTCAGCTCCTAACTGTGACGTTAGTTACATAAGCTAAGTTACATATGCAAGTTCAAATAAGTCAACGCTGACTTTGGGGTCCACACAGGACATAAACAGTGGTCTCCCATGCATCCACCCCGACCTCTTCCCTACTCGGCTCTTTATAGGTCACCACCTAACAATAAATGTAAATATGGGTCATAATAGGTCATTTTTTTGTATTTTTTTCTCCCCAAACATATTTACATTTTTACATTTACACATTTATTCTGTAATGACAATTTCTTTTTGTCAAGTCTCAGCCAACATGAACAAAGATATATCTGCAACAGGCTAATATCAGTCAATATATTAGCTTGGTCGTTTTATCAGTCTTGCTCTACTTTCATTTTGTATTAAAGAGTTCTTTGCTCTACTTAAAATTAGAGAAAGAGAGCTGGAGGACACACAACAAAGGTCCACAGTCAATGCACAATAGCTGCCTTTATATGACAAAAAAACAGACTGCAATAAATTGAACTTTTGGAGGCAAAGTGATAATGCTCAAAGAAAACAGTGGCCCTTCCATCTGGATTCATAAGACAACACTAACCTGACAGCTCACCAGAAGACACACTGGATCATGATGCAAGTGTACACTAATTTCATTTGAGCTTCATCACCTGCAGTGGGACTGTGTGTCAAGCCGGGCTCAATTAAAGGCTTGTAGCCACAGAAAACACTTTTTGATTGGCTTGCAGCAGTCTCTTAAAACTGAACATGAGGACACTTCAAACCAAATCTGTCAAAAGTTAATTCATTCTACATCAGCACAGCAGGGTGCATATCAATATCAATCAATCAATTTCTTCTATCTCGTCTGTAATTCTCACGAAACCTCATACTGTATTATCATTTACACTTTTCTGAAGGAAGAAAATTGTTTTATACTCGAGTGACATTTTTACATTAGAGATCCATCTTTATAAATGTCAAATCGTTTGTGAAAATGGTTCTTTAAATGTTGTAAGCCATGATGTAGTTTGACCATGTACAGCTATGGAATCATTAAGTACCTCATACTACCTGACGAGCCTTCATTTACCTCTAGTGCTGTAATAGCAACAGCCCTGATGGTCATTTAGCTGCAATATATTATGAGAATCCTTCATTTAACGAGAGTCTTTACATTCACCAGGTCTGCCTCTCAGCTTTATTCAGACTGAATCTGAATCCGCTCTCAAACTGAAAGGAAGACTGAACTTAGACCTAAAGCACTCAACAAAGCACACACAGTAAGTGTCAGACGTACACTGCCGCACACACATCACACATGCAAGCAGCAAGTTTTCTTTTTAGTCTAGACATGTGGGCAGAATAATGACAGAGGAAGGCAGAGGGAAAGTGACAGAGTGAGAAAAAGAGGGACTGAGACAGAGCGAGAGATAATGAGAATAAAAAAGGAGGTGAGACAGTAGCAAACAGAGAGGGTGGAGAAATATGCAGACAGAGGTGGGTGGGAATGGACAGAAGAAGGTGAGCTCTCACAACCAGTGTGACCTACAGCTGTTGGTACGGAAGATACTGAATATCTTGTGTCAAAGAACTTGGACTTTAGTCCAACTCAAGTAAGAGTCTGAAGACTTTTTACTCCATAAAATATAACTTTGACTTTAACACCTATGAGTTGTGATTTCACCTGGACATTGGCTTTTTGACTGGGCTGTCCAAGCCTAAAGGTTAAAGATTCTGCCATTAAAATGGATCTCTGATGACCCAAACTTAAGACAGTTTTGGAACATACAAGCCTAAGCATAAACATGAGAAAAGTAGACGTTTTGATCAGTGCTTGACGTGGGTCAGTAGTCAGCGTTACGCAGACCTTTGTTCTAATTAATTTTTAATTTCTGTTACTGTCAAAACACAACACACAGAAGTATCAGCTTAATGTAGCCTACAACCTCATATTTTGGAAGGATAATTAAGCACCTCCTGTTAGCATGCTCTGTAATCTTATTGGCTGAAAGGTACAAAAAGCCTAAAAACCAAAGACTGAACCAACAAAACTCAAAAGCTGGAGATTATTTGAAGCAATATATATTTACAGATCAGTAGTTTACTCTATAGTGAGACAGCAATAGACAGCGTTTTTGGTGATTCGCTGTGTGACTTTTTGAGGGCACTATATAGAGCATATATTCACATTAGTTATTTTGATTTTGCACAGAGCCTTCTAGGTACTATACTTGAGACTGCCTTTGTGTACCTGCAGAGTGGCCGGATGCATTGGTCTGTAAATAGAACTATATATACACACCCACTTAATTAGGTACACCTGTAATGCAATCTATAATACCTACTTTTTACAAAGACTTTCAATTTTCGTTGACACTGTCAGAAAGGTGATAATTCCACTTATGTTTCTTAATGAGGTGTTGTTTCTGTATTGCAGTGCATTATGTTGAGGTGTTTCTAACATTTTTTCCACCTCAAGAGGAGAGCTCAAGGTTGAATAATGGGCTCCTAACATAACATTTAAAATCCCTTCAGTCATTATCGCTTAAAGCTTTCTACAGGTTCAAACGACTGCAAATACGATAAAATAAGTATGTCCAATTAGGTATTTTTAGCTACTTTATTTAGTCTAGTAACTTCTTCATATTTGTCTCGTTTCTTCTTTGCTGTAGAAAAGTGTGCACTTAGCAACAGAGACATCAATTTGAGCTTACTGAAGGTGTGGTGGAAGACTGAATTTGGGATTATCGCTCCCAACCATCTTTGGACTAGGGAACATTTAATAAACGTAACATGATCAGTATTTGACAATAATAAGAAATCATATATTTGTTTTAGAATGAACGTGGGCTCTGGTACGCGAAAATGAACTAAATATTTATTTTAGGGTTTTTTTAACGACTGTGTCAAGGTTAGCAGGGGCAAGCAAGAGGCAACCACAACTTTTTATAATCATAAGTTGAGACGTCTGTCCATCAAGCATATCAAGCCCATAAATGCACCTTTCTTTTTGCCACCAAAAAATGTCTAATTATTTCAGGATTATTTTCTTTTGAGAGAGAAGTTGGGACTTTTGGATTAGAATTCAATTAAATTAAGACACTTTTTAACAGCCATTAGACGAAGTGCAGTTTAAGTGACCTCTGTCTTCACCACTCAGCTGCGGAAGCTGCCTCTCGCCCTCCCGACAGACAGATGGACAGATGAGACAGAGTATCATCCAAATACAGTCAGTCTGACAGTCAGACACAGGGAGAGACAGAGAGAGGCAGATATTTACTCAGTCAGAGAAACATTTTGACATTTAGTAGATGTTGATATGACAGCTTCACCCTCACTGAAGAGCTGCGTAACCATGGCATCAAAATGATTAAGTAGAGACGATGTTTGTAGTTATCTGTAGCGCTACCTGCACTTAAATTAAAGTTCAATGCAGCCAGTGTCTGTGACAGATCTGCGATTAACTACACCGTAGTTCATAAACTCCCACATAAAGTAAAAGTTGTGTAGATGAGATTGATTTATCATGAGAGACCGCATGGAAAATATGCCGAAAGAGAAAGAGGAGGAGAAAAGTGCATTTGCTTCCAGATGAAAGCCAGCTTATAGCTTGTACGCACAATTTAACCCGGCTTATCTCGACAAGCTTTGCATCTCTCCAACATCCCCCTTACATACACACACACACACACACACACACACACACAAACACACACACACACACACACACACACACACACACATAACATTACATTCCCGTTTACATGAAACACCACAACAGGTTCTGGTTGTGTGTAAAGAGTCATTTCTACATCTGACTCCCCTCGAGCAAAGAGAGTAAAGCAGTAGTGTGTTATGGTAGGGAGATATGGGTGAGAGACAGAGTGAGGGAGAGAGAGAGAGAGAGAGAGAGAGAAAAGAGAGAGAGAGAGAGGGAGCAGAGAGGACAGAGTGCTGCATTGCAGTAGCAGAGCCAACAAATGTTACCACTTTGTGAAGCCGGGGCCCTGTTTGCTGTGACGATCCTATCTGAGAGTTATCTAAAGGTCTCTTCCCTCTGAAGATAATCATGTATGACCCAGTGGAGGAAGAAGGACACTTGGTCAGACACATTATGGCCTTTTTATCAGCCTATAAGTCAGCCATCGCATCTCAATGTCATTTATCTTTCCCTTCACTCTGGAGGATAATAATGCCCGAGCAAAGGGGGACGAGGAGACGAGTGTTTATGTGCTTTATGGGCTATCTGTCGCTCTAAGCGCTGCGTTGCTTTCAATGCCGATGAAATGTGTTTTAATCTCGTCAGGGGCGATTTGAGCGTTGGAGGTGATAATGATAACTTTATTTGTATCGCACTCTTCCAAACAAAGTTTACAGAGTGCTGGAATGGGGGGGCGGGTGTACACAAACTCAAGGTTAGATGGAGTAAAGAACAAGACTGAGGTGAGAAATAAAGACAAGGATACACTGTGAAAAGACAATACTTGATGTCTCCAGCTTGATTTTGGGCAACCACTGATCCTTTTTGTGATTCATATGCTGTAATGTTGAGACATTGAACAGGGAGATGTTGTTTACTACCACATGGCCTGAAAAACAGCATCACTATCAGCTTTTTTAAAGAAAAAAAAATCAAATCATAAGTATTCTCTCTAATCTAGACCAACTTGCTGCATTGCTGAGAGACAGAGAGGGAGGGAGACAGACAGAGACAGGGAGGGAGGTGGAGAGAAGGGCAAAGCTGTGGGGACACTGCTGCATCTAGCCAGCCAGTCATTCAGTCAGTCAGTGCAGACAGACAGACAGATAGACAGTCAGACAGACAGTCAGTAGTCAGGCTATGGCTGTCAGTCAGTGTTGCTGCTGCAGAGTGGCGCAGTGCCACACACTCTCTCTCTCTGTCTGTGCTGCTCTTTCAGTGCTCTCTCTCTCTTTCCTCTCCTCAACATCCATCCCTCCTCTATAGTCGCCTGTCCTCTGTCGAACCTTCTTCATCCCCTCGTACCCTCTTAAAACTCCCCACTGCTTTTCTGTTCTACTCTCCCGTCCTTCACTTGTCCATATTCATATCCTTTTGTTTCCTATCCCATCTTTTGTTCCCCAAACATCTCCTCCCTTTTCCACATTAGTGCTGCACGGGGGGGGTCAAAGCGTACATATAACCCCGGCCCCATGCAAAGGTCTATTGTTGACCCTTAAATGTGACTTATAGCATTGACAATACTATTTATATGTATTTACATGATAAATAAATGTTATCATTAAAACATATTTCAACTTATCATCTGATACACCACCCCCCACTGTTTTTGTGAAAATGGTGCGGTCCAAACACTTAGCCAGTCTGATGTGTCACATGTGCTGCTAATAAAGTGGATTGCAGCCTGACTAGGTCCATGGCTAAATCAAGATGCCTCACCAAAAATCCAAGGCTCAAAAAAGAAAAGCCAGGGTACAGAGAGAACAAGAAAAGGAAAGGAAGAGAGAAGTAATGTCCAAAAGAAAGTGTGAAGAAGCACCAGTCAGGACAGGTGAAGCTGAACGTGGCTCAGGTGAGGAGCTAGGCAGACTAGAAAATAAAACTTTAGTTAGCTTAACCTTTAAGTAACGTTAGCACGTTGACTGAACTAGATTTAAAAACACTGCTACGCTGCCTTTATAGGGCTACAACCATACACGAATGTCATCAAGGCTTTTCACCATTACTGTGAAAATGTTTGTTTGGCACAGAGTTGCAAGGTGCGAGGAGCTAATTTGGGCGCACCTGGTTTGAGACATAAAAGTTTAATTTATTTCATCCATAGACAATTTGGGGTGTCTCATAGCTGGAGCACTTCCAAGGCATGGATGGATATGAAACCCTCCTGGTTAAATAAACTATTTTAGAAAATATCTGGTTCTTTGAGACAGCAAGTGTTTCTCCATCCCTCCATCCAGCCTCTGATTGGCTTGTTCCATAGCAACGGCAGCCCACGATCATGGGCATATTATTATTTAGATCTGTCTGCCACGCCAGACAGACAAATCACAATTTCTCAAAAACAAAGCAGAATAATTCAAACTGTTGTCCATAACATAAACTTATCTGGGATTAATAAATAGTTACAAATGTCCTTTAGAGTTATCCAAGGTTACATATTCAAATGACATGTTTTGTCAAACCAGCGGTCCTAAACACAAAGATATTCAGGTTACACTGATAGAAAACGCAGCAAAGCAGCAAAGCTTCACATTAGACAAACTGTTAACCAGAGAATGTTTTTGCTTGAAAAATGACGTTTAAATGACTTATCAGCTATCACAATTGTTCATAATTTCATGTTGATCAACTAATCAATTAATCAACTTATCCTTTCTCATCAATTTAAAATCACTGAATCACTGTCTGGAACCTTTCTCTTTTCTACTCTTTGTTGAACTCCTCTCTTCTTCTACCTACTCTCCCTCCTTTCTCCCATCATCTTTCTCTTCACTCTCCTCAAACCTCTTTTCTCCTCATTTGCCCACCTGTCCCTCATACTCTGTTATTCCATCCTCTCTCGCCTCATCTTTCAATTCCTCTTTTTTTCTCTCATATCCCTTCTGCAACTCCTCTGTTTTTTTTGCTCTCCTCCTCCCCTCCTCTTCAGAGAGCCGCTCTCATCTTGTCTGCTGAAACACTCTCGTCTTCCCTCTCCTCTCCCAGGGCAGGGATCAACCACAGCCCATTTCACACATGACAGAGTGTGCTGTATGCCAATGATGTATGTGTGCTGATAGAGGTGGTGCTACTGATGGCTAGCAATGGAGATAGGGTAATGAGCAGGGAGCCCAGTGTGTGTGTATTCAAAGTGTCTGTGTGTCTTGATATCGGGTGAAAGAGCAGATTGGAGTATATCTGAATTTCAATTCATTTCGCTATGCCAAATAAATTCATTGAGATTCCACTCATACATTTTTTAATATTCTCAACAAAAAAATTGTACTCTCCTTTCTGAATGAATTGAAACACCAGACAGTGCAGGCAGCCATCGATATGCTCATTTACCCCATGCCGGCAAGAGAGAGGAAAAGTATGGAGCCCTTCAGTGGCCATAGAGAGAGAGAAAAAAATATATATATATATATATATACACACACACATATTTATATATACATATGCATACATATATACACACAAACACACATAAATAGATAGATATATCAAGGCCATTTTACTACATCAAGTACTCAAAATGCTTTGCATGTTAAGTGTATAAGTGTAAGCTGCCCCCAGTAATTTATGTATTCTTTGTGGCTTGTTATGTGGCATTGTGATATTGATTGTAATGTAAATGATAATGTAAATATCTGGAAATGGTGAATGTACACATTTTAAAATCACAGGACTAGTCCATGCCTAACCCATTTTGATAACCTACCTATTGCGTTCAACGTAAGCTGATCTGTTGGGCTGGCTCCCTGTATATTCTTATCTTGTGCGCACGAATGAACCAAAACGTGGGAACTAATTGTATCTTGTGACAGCTCGATCTAGTAAAATGTGGCCTTGATGTATACTTACTTTCCCACATACTCCCCAGAGTGGCCATAGAGTAAGAAGTCATAAAGCTACAAGAGACAAAAGCAAGCAGAGAGAAGAAAAAGAAAAGGAAATGTGTGTGGAAGAGAAACTATTACATCTCTTATAGAGGGTAGGAGGTGAAGACAGTGGGAGAGATGGGTTACATTGCTCAATCACACATGAATCAAATAGATCAGTTCTGCTACAGGGTGAAAAAACACCTTTGTATCTGTGTATGGGAGGAAGTTCAGTAGCTGGAAAGTGTATGTGTGTGACAGCGGTGGAGTGCGGCATGTCTGTTAAATGTGTGTGTGGTTGAGAGTGTACATGTTGACATTGATTCTGTTCCTGTGTCTTTGCGATGCTGCCTAACAACACAGTGAGAGGCGAGCAGTGATTTGACAGTGCCGAGAATTCACTCAGGACGTTTTACAGTGGAGGAGTCCTTGAACTTGAGCTCATCTGTACGCTGCACCATGTAACTACTCTGACTGAAAAGACTGGATATCTCTGGCTGCTGTCCTGAACTATGTGTCAACACCCAAAAAATGTCTTTGACAGGTTTTCCATGTGTCGCCACGACACATGTGAACACTGAACATTTCCTGCATCGATATTCAGGGAAATCTGTACCGCCAATTTCCCACCTCAAGAACTAGGTTGTGGTCTAATAGTCAAAAAAATGACATCCTATGTCTTTTCCTTTCCTTTCCTAAACACTTTTCCTTGACCTTGATGGAAAACGTCATGAGGTCGAAACGAATGTGAAGGAGAATTCATAAGGCCTTACAAAAATAATTCAACGATGAGAATCAACGGTGTATATTATTAATGTCGGTCTGTCGTGGTCACTTTTAATGTTGCTCCTGCAAGGAATTATGGGATGCCTTTATCTCCTTTCCTTTGATAAAGGATGATTCAGTGCACCCTATGCTAAAGGCGATAAGAAAGGGAGAATTGAAGCATCTTTAACGTGTAGAGTATTCGACCAGCTCTTATCTTGGCTGCCACTTCCGGGTCATTTCACTCAGTTGGGAACCTTCCTAAGCAGAAAAGATTATTCCACCACAGCCCTAGTAACATTTCCAGGCCGTTACAGCTGTGTTGTGAATGAAAGCAGTAACATTGCAGGGACAAGCACGTAAATGGTTACGTCTGTCTGATTGATGACGTATGTGAATCCGCGACTTGTTAACGGTTGCCTTGCCAATGCTTTGCTAACGCTTTCGCTGGTGATTTAATAACTGAATACTAAATGCATTGGAAGAACATTGGCAAGAGAGACAAACAGCTTGTCATGTCATGAGACGTCTTTCACCACATACATGTTGCCCCATCTTCTTCTTCTTCTTCTGTTGAGGTTTATGGTGGTTGGATAGTGTTGCATCTATTCTGGCATTGCCATGGCCATACCTCTGTCTAGCGTGGCCAAGTAAGTAAGCTAAGCAGCTAAAGAAGGTTATGTTTAAGCTGAGGTAGGTTAAATCTGAATCTGCTACCAGTGTAGAACTTTCCACCTCCCTCTGTGTTGCCTTGTATGACTCTGCTAAGCCCCTCCCACCAACCCACAACTTCTACCGGCAGCAGAAGGAACCGGTTACCCTGCAGAACCTCATGCCTCATAGGGCTCGCTCTCCGTGGCGAGCCTCACTGAGATCACGGTCCTTCTCGGCCTTGTCTTCTGAAAGACGTCCCTGCAGTGCTTCACGACTGCAGAGCAGAGCGCCCCAGGCTTCAGAAGCAGCTGCAACGTTGTCTAACAGCAGGATGAGAGGCTAGTACACCACACACACACACACACACACACACACACACACACACACACACACACATACCACCGTCCCCCCCTCAAAAGTTATTCCCCACTGTTTGTCATCATGCCTCTTTGCCGCTCGTTGATACGAGCGCCATGGCATCGAACATAATGAGCCCGAAGCTCCATGTGGAGCCGGGATGTGTTGTTTTGTACTATATGCTGCTGTAAGCAAACGAGGTATTGGACATTTATCACAAGTTTTCAGCCATTCTGAAGGCTTAAAACAGAGCCAAGAGGAAGGGAAGAGGTTTTCTCTCAGACCACTTGAATTACAATATGCTGAATGGTTATTATGGAGTTTTTGCCCAGTGAAAAGAAACTGACTAGCCCACCTTCATTTTCAATTTTTTAAATGTTAAAATCCGTACATTTTTCCTTATCACACTTATGAGACTAACTAGCTGTTTCCTGAAATACAAGAAGACTGCTGTGTGACAACGGAAAGATTGACAGAGGGCTTAGCGTACTGTCAGTGTCTGTCTGAAATTTGTTAAAAATCCATTTGACTGTCTGACACTATGTGCTTCTGTGACAATCGTTATGTTTTTCCAAAAGTGCAGTTATAAAATATACTGATGGCACCACAAACCTCCCTACTAAGTTCATAGGGATAATAATGATACAGTAATAGTGACTATATAGTTGGATGGTGTTTCTCAGAATGCATATGCAGTCTTTCTGGTGCAGCTATAATAAACAGTGACTGAGAAGGCAGATTCTAATATATGAGCAACACAGACGGGCCTGTCTATGCTCTGAAAATACTGAGGGTGTGATCACAGCAGTAGGTTCACACTGGCTGATTACCAGGAAAACCAAGGATTGTAAACAAAAACACACAAGCTCACGAATAACATGTTTACTGTGGTGTTATATCATACCAATTTAACAGCCAGTAGAGCTGGAAGATATGGCTGAAAATTATATCATGATATCAAGAATATTTTTAAAAATAACATTATATTTCAAATGTTTTCATATCCAATATTTACCTAATTAAATCGATAAGTTTCAGTGCTTCACAGTGTAATGAAATCCTACAGTACAGTACAATACAGTTACAGTTTGTAAAATGTGTGTTACCATAATTGAATAATGAATCCTCATTTTATCAGCAAAATCTCTGCAGCCGCAGCTGAGTGATGAAACTGTGATAATAAGCACATTTTGTTTATTGAGTTTTGCCTTTTCCATTCAGCTTGGATGGAAACCCAATTAAATCAGAGTCCACCGGCACATACAGGAGTCTTTGGCATGTGAAGAGGCGCTGTAGGAAAAAAGGCCACCAGGCAGACAGGAAGAGCCAAGGTAAGAGGACAGAGCGGGCCCAGTATCTTGAGCAGCACAGTTGCTCTTCAGGGCCCAGTGAGCCGCCATCTGTCCCAGGGCTGGGGAGGCCAGGCCAGGAGACAAGCTCCCCCGACAGCATGTTACCGCCATATGCTGCTGCAGCATGTACACGCACAAACTGACATGGCTGAGAATGGCATGGGATGGTCTGGTCTGCGCCAAACTGAGCTGACCTTATCTGGTGTGGTCTGATTTGCAAGATATAAAATGTCACTGAAGAGATGAGCACTCTGCTTGACCTGTGCCGATACTCAAAGTAGCTTGGACTACAATGTGCTTTTACTGTGACAGTTCTGATTGGGCCATGACTTAACAATATTAAAATTAAAATACCATTATACCAAGTTTACTGCTATATGACTGAGTGACGTTAATAGGGCTGTAACTGAATCAGTTTTCCAAGGCGATGCTCAAAAGCATTCAAAGCGTATTCATCAATACACCTTACACACATTGTGAGAAATAACATATAATTCATGGCCTAAGCATAATTACATTACAGTTTTACCTGAAAATTCACATTTTTGTGCATTCACTTGCATCTGTATGATGATGAATTAGGGTCATTATAGGTAAAAAACAAAAACAAATTACAGAGCCCTGAAGGGGGCTAATATTCCTAGAAAAAAACTACATTTATGAGAAGAAAACTCACAAATTCTCAGAGATTAAAGCCACAAGAATAAAAACTCTGAATCATTTACGCTGTTGTACATCTAAGATGATGATTAGGTATGAAATAAAATATCAGATTTCCACACAGTCAAAGAAATAAATTGAGCATCCTAATCATAGTTCTAAAGCAGTTCTAAGTACCCCTGCTGCTGACCGCCCTTTCCAACCTACAGTGGTTTCAGACCAAATACGCAAGAGCAACTATGTTGTGTAAAGTAAAGAATGACGTAAATAATAAAGAACAGCAAAGCTGCTAACTGGGATGCTACAAACTAGATCAACATCTTCTAACCTGTTCTCACCAGATCTGATATTTTCTGCCATGCTTGCGATGTTTTACTCAAGTCCCTGTAGGATCAGAGGAGAGTTGCATAACTCTGGGAATTTAGAGGTGCACAAAGTAACCTTTTCCACCATTTTCTTCTACAGTAGAATGATTGCTGCCATAACTTCTGCCTCCCATCAAAGCCAGATCTCAATTGGACGTACATTGTGCAGGTCAGTGCATTGGGGGTCAAATTTCAATTTAGTTGATGTGTGTCCAGAGAAATTCAGTGTAGTGCTATCACTGTGGCTCCCACAACAAAGTCATGGCCTTGTGCTTCACAATGGTGTAAAAGACACGATAATTATTTTTAATGTCACTGGCTGGGGTGTGGCTGGAGTGCAACACGCTTGAGAGATTTTAGGCTCAAGGTGGGCAGTGAATCAGTACTCTGTGATGTTGAGAAGAAATGGCCAAGATTTAGCTTTCAGCACAGCAGCAGCAACCAAGGCGGTGTCCAGCTAAGACAAAGCCCAGATCTCTTCTGAGCATAATGTGAGAGTGAGTTTGATGTTCAAGATGAAACGACTGACAGGCAATGAAATATGAAGGGGAGGCAGACACATAAACACATACTCATGAAAACAGGTATATATGACTGAGCAGGCAAGGAACAGAGACAGAGTCAGACATAGAGACAGCTAACAGAGAGATGAGAGATAAACAGATACAGAGGGACAGATGGACGTGCAGACAGCTAGACTGGGTGGAGAGTTTTGGAGGCAGGTAGACAAACAGATAAAGGGAGGTGACTGCCAGGTAACCAGACTGCAGGTCTTATGATCTGCTCACGTCACTCTCAGTGTGAGACAGGAAGACTACCACTCCCCTGCTCTGCAGCTCCACCACTGTTGACGTACACATCCATAACAAACCCCCCCCCCCCATTATTTCTTTCTTGGTTTATGATTCTAATGTCAACATGCTGTGTTATTTTAATGTTTTATACATTAATAGCATTCAAATGCCTCTCTTCCACTTACTGTAATTCTATGCAGCCTACCTAAATTCCCTGGATTTAGTATGTACTATACATTAACTTCCTTCTTTCAGTCTAATTAGTTTTAACCACTTGTATCTCTCCATCTCCCCTCAGTGTAACAGCCATATTTTACATCCTTCTCTCTCTGTCTTACCCTGCAATCTAAACCCCTGCAGGCCTGTAGGGGTAAAGGCTGAACACTCAACAGCCAGACGTGTTCATGATGCAAGTGGCCATGATTGCACATGTGCATATTCTGGCCCAACAGTTGGATACAATGATGTATCAAGAAACGCTGATGTTAACATGGATGTAAACACTGCACGGCATGGGGTGTCAAGTTACTGTGTGACCACCGAATACTCCATGTATGTGGCCACCTGTGTGCTGGGAGCCTTTGCCAACACAACGTTACAGTTCCACAAACATTCCGATTCCTTTGTGCCTTTTAGTTCAACATTCCATTATTCTATCTGCATTAAGTTGAAATTTTACCTCAGCAGTAAAGTTATTTGTTGTCAACTACTTAGTCAGGGTTACTGAAGTATGGGTGTGCTAAGCCTACTCAATCTGCTAACGTGATCCTTACAGTGAAAGTGATCAGAAGTCACGGGGTTGAAGGAAAGTTAACGTTAGCTAGCTGGTTTATATAAGCAACAGCTGTGTTAAGTTACATTAAATAGCCTTTTCTGTATTATTTTTACATAAGTTTACATTTGGGCCACCAAAGATTTACCTTGGCTACCAAATTCAGGCGCTTGGTGGCCTGTCGGGCCAGTGCTTATAAATATTAGCGTCTATTCCTGCCCCCAGTTCAAGTATGCCCATGGACCTTTGTTGAATGTGCCATTCTCCCCACTCTATTTCTCCCTACATTTTTTAGCTGCATCCTCACTGGATACTATCGTATAAAGCATGGCTTTAATCCAGGTTTCAAAAAAACAAACTGAAATGTTGTGAAAAAAATGTTTTTATTGGGTAGGAAATGCATTGTGTGTTAGTGTTAATAAAACATTAAGGCTGCACGAGAAGTCTGCTGCAAGGTAATTTTTCAGAGGTAGCAGTGTGTTACCTTACATGAGTGTTGAGTAAATAATGATGCAGCCTTGGATCTCTCACTCAAAATTAGTCAAAGTACTAAATTGTGTATGAAAATTCAATTAAATTCAATTCAAGTGAAAAAGAAAAGTGATGTGTGACAGATGGATGGACAAACGGATCTTAATCCTGAAACCGTGGAGGGGGATGTGAATTAGCTTCCATCTGTTGTGATGAAGTGACTAAACATACCTGACAATATGCACCATCTAATGGCCATGCCACCTCAGCACGGGTGCCATGTCTCCTCTGACATTTCTGGTAGACAAAGACTTTACATTTTAATATATGCTAACTGTTGAAATCTGTTTTAAAACTTCTGAAAAGCCAATCATTGGAAAGCAACGTCTGTATCTAGTCCACACGTTTGACTATGCTGCTGTTTATCATGATTCCTTGATCAGCAAAAACTTTTCTGACTCAAATAGGCAGAAAAACATAGAGGAAATTTGCCATTTCCTATCAGCTGTTACAATTTGATGTATCATAATTTACATAATAATACTTGGATGGAAACCTGGCTACTGACAGAGAGAAACAGACTGAGAGCTAAATAGAAAGATAAGATGGCAAAAAAGAAACTGCAAAACAAAGACAGCGAGAAAGTCAGATGGTGTGTGTGTGTCTGTATATGTATGTATGAGTGTGTGTGTGTGTGTGTATGTGAGGGATATTTCCGGAACGTGTTGTATGTGCAGACAAAGACGTACACACACAGCTCCACACGACAGATCGGCTTTTATAGTCCATGGGATTTTATAGTGCACACGTCGCTGAAGAGCACACACCCCCCTGGTGGCACTAAGCTCATTTCAGCCTCACTGACAGATTTATGGCATTTCCATCACCTCATGTGTCTGAATGTGATTGTGTGTTTGTGTGTGTGTGTGTGGTGTTCGACTTGACGCCCCAGAAAGTACTGTCACAGTTGGCCAGGTGCCAACTTTAGAACAGTTGGCAAGACAAGACTGCAGTGCTCTGCACAAACCAGTGGCATCTCACACACTCACACTCTCTTTCTCTCTCTCTCACACACACACACACACACACACACACACTCACTCACACACACACACACACTCACTCACTCCACACTGCAGAGGTGATAATATTCTTGCTAAAGAATATATGTTTCCCCAGTAGTGTAGTAAGTTTGTGCCATTATTCTCAGGTCTAAGCTACAACTCAATGAGTCACTGCTGGAGGTGGAGAGAGCTTCCATTCAGACCTCCATATATGAACAGGAATGCATACAGTTTGCTTAGCTTTAAATTTAAATTAATAGAGCAGTTACATTCATTTATAAGCTTTTTTCCAAGAGTGTGTTGAGAACATTTATTCCAATCTTACACCTGTGACTGAAGTACAGAAGTGAAGTCAGGACATGGTTAATAAGTGCACATTTACACATCCAGCAGGCACGGAGCAATAGTATCATATGGAGTCGTGTTTCTGGCCACCTGATGAATGTAAGTCCAACATTTGCTCTCTTTTTACTCTGCTTTGGTTTCTCCTGAGAAAAAAAAAATCTCTTTATCTGCTAAATGCTCCATTGCAAACTTTGTCTGTCTGCAGTTTGGTGCTGGACTTGTAGTGTATGGTGTTTTTTTTTTACTTTTTTGCTCAAAACAGTGGCCTGCTGCTGCTGGAAGCGCGCCGATGACAGTGCTAAGACTGTGGCCTCGTTCACTCGTTCTCATTTGACACGTTCAAATTAAAATAAAAGTTAACAAGGAGATTATAACTTTGTTTCTGTGCTCAAACAGCTGCAATCCAAAAACAGAGCCCAAATTGTGCCCATAGTAACTATGCACCAGTGACTCAGCGGCTTAATACTCAGCGAGAACAAAGAAGTGTGAGTGTCAAGTACAACACACTAAATCACACAAACTTAGGTTAAACAGAGAAAAGTACTCACAGGAAGAATACCACTTTTAGGACTTATATATGGACTGCCGGCTGATGATGCATAAGAACAATCCACTGTCACAATGACTCCAGAGTGCTCACCGCACCACCCACCTGCCACCACCAAGTTAAGGATGTAAACACACCCAGACTCTTTGATAGAGTGGGAGAGCAAAACGAGACATGAAAACAAGGAGAAAGAGACAAAGTGAGAGACTAGAAGAAAGGGAGTGAATTAGTGTTGTTGCTTGGTATTCACAAAGACTCTCAGCAATTAAAGCTGTGGATTCAGAGCCAGGGAAACTTCCTTGAAGGTCTTGGCAGTGGCTCTGAGGCTATCCCTCATCCACCCCAACACACACACACACACACACACACACCCACCAACACGTAACCCAAACTAACCTCCAGCAGCTTCCACCAGCACACAGCAGCCCATGTTATCTCACATTTACATGTTCACAATCCTACCCGATCCTACATGAGCCTACACTAACCCACACCAACTGACTCATTATGCACCATTAACAGACAAACACACACACACACACTTCATTTAGTACAGCTGCCTAGTAACGGGTAGGATATTTTTGCCTCCAGAGAAGCCTGAAGTCTGAGGGAAATAGAAGCAACAAACTAGCTGTTGAATATGTTCATGCTATTTTCACAGTCAAAGTCATTTAAAAAAATACACTTTCAATTTAGTCATTTTAGTCAGGAGATATCAATTTAATGTACTTAATTATTCACTGGCAAAATTAGCCTGTGATTTAAAATAATGATGTAAATATACTGTAACCACTCTGTTAAAACCTGGGTTGGGAGAAATGGCAGACCTGACTCTTAAACACAATTGTAAAATGTTGACATTTCATCATTTCGAAGTTTATGTTTATTGAAAATGGAAAATCTTTGGAGACTAATGAATGGATTCTTTATGATAAGTATCATGTGATAGCATTACACAGCAGTGCATGAATTGATGAGGTTTTTAGTTCATCATTAGCATGTATGGTATGTATGGTGGTTAAACAAATATTTCTCCCAACATTTATTACAAGGACATTTTATATAAAAACCATATATATATATATATATATATATATATATATATATATAAATAAAAAATAAAAAAAATCAATTTTTTATTTGAATAGTTTGGGCCAAGTTTTATATTATTTATATACGTTTACTCACTAACGTAAATTCCAAGATCTATGGACATGACAGTAACACTATAGTGAATGTGAAGGTACGTCACACCGTGTTGCACTCTGTTACCTGTACCTGCTATGGTGGTTATCTGCTTACCTTTTATTTTGTTTGGCTAAAGAGTTGGTTAAGTCCGTAAAATCTGACACTAGGGGAAGGAATTGAATTGCAATGCCAAGCAGCGGTATTTGAACAAACTAAGCACGATAAACAACACAGGCAGGAGTCGTAAGACTGGATTACAGACAACGTTGCACTACCTCCACTCACATACACATGGCATTCACTTTAAAGTTTAAAAGTTACAAATCCCTAGAATTGCATGAACAGTTCTGCAGTGGCTGGGTGCAAGATCTGCTAATTCACAAGCCGGCAAATAGCGAGAGCACAGACGCATTAGCTGCAACGGTGAGATGGCACTCCTCTTTCTGACCCAATTATTAAACAAAACAAAGGGTTTACAATGTGTGTGTGAATTTAAAGAATGAGCACAACTTGTTACTTACAGAAGTTTCATAAAGAATACATGGGCCCTGTCATTTCCAATATGATGTCCCAGTCCCCTAGTCCAAGTACTAATATTAATAATACATTTATAGAGTGCTTTTCTGGATGCTTTACATGATAACTTAGTTATGCAAATAGAAAAAAAAAAAAAAAAAACAGCAAACAATAAAAGCACAGATAAGTACTGTAGAGAAGGAAATCAAATCAAACAAAAAGGTGAGCTTAAGGAAACTTTTTCAACTGCATGTTAGAGTTCAGATCATCTTGGGCTGCTTTTTTAATGGATTAAATAATAGGGGTGGGAAAAATAATTGATTCTTCGATGCATCGAGATTCTCTCTAGAAAGATTATGCATCGATGCAGAAAAGTTAATAATCTGAATTTTAAAACAGAAATTCAACATTAAGATCGCCTGATGCAACTTAACATTAGCAAACTACAAATGTGGCCGCTGCACGCGCATGGGGCATGTGGACTTGTCGGAGCTACAGGTGAATATGTCAGAACAAACTAAGTCAGTCCGACCGGCACACACTGCATTGAAAGCTACCGTATGGAAGCATTTTGGTTTCTATGAAATTGAAAGCAAACAGGACTTGGACAAAAGCCACGCAATATGCAAGGTGTGTCACGTTAAAAAAAAAATATTGTGGCAACACAACAAACCACCTCGTACGTTTTCACCCACAATTGGAAAAGGAAACGCGACCGGTTGCTGATGCTAATCAGCTAACAATCCAGCAGGTGGTAGCAAAGCTTCCGCCCACTTTGGAAAAAGCAGAGCGCATCACATGCACATTTTATTTTGAAGTAAAGTCTCTATTGAGTTGTTAATAAGAGCAGCTTTTTATGTTTTTAATGAAGTCATCAGTTC
>JAVQJL010052158.1:0-20689 GCA_036024295.1 Nannoperca obscura
ATGTCTTGACTCTATTTTCTATTCATTTCACAACGTATGGTGGTGAATAAGTGTGACTTTTCATGGAAAACACAAAATTGTTTGGGTGACCCCAAACTTTTGAACGGTAGTGTATATGTCCCAATGAGCACAGTGGCCTCCATCATCCGCAAATGGAAGAAGTTCGGAACCACCAGGACTCTTCCTAGAGCTGGCCATCTAAACTGAGCGATCGGGGGACAAGGGCCCTGGTCAGGGAGGTGACCAAGAACCCGATGGTCACTCTGTCAGAGCTACAGCATTCTTCTGTGAAGAGAGGAGAACTTTCCAGAAGGACAACCATCTCAGCAGCAATCCACCAATCAGGCATGTATGGTAGAGTGGCCAGGCAGAAGCCCCTCCTTAGTAAAGAGCACATGGCAGCCCCCCTGGAGTTTGCCAAAATGCACCTGAAGGACCTTTAGACCATGAGAAACAAAATTCTCTGGTCTGATGAGACAAAGATTGAACTCTTTGGCGTGAATGCCAGGCGTTATGTTTGGAGTAAACCAGGCACCGCTCATCAGCAGGCCAACACCATCCCAACAGTGAAGCATGGTGGTGGCAGCATCATGCTGTGGGGATGTTTTTCAGTGGCAGGAACTGGGAGACTAGTCAGGATAGAGGGAAAGATGAATGCAGCAATGTACAGAGACATCCTGGATGACAACCTGCTCCAGAGCGCTCTTAACCTCAGACTGCGGCGACTGTATATCTTTCAGCAGTACAACGACCCGAAGCACACAGCCAAGATATCAAAGGAGTGGCTTCAGGACAACTCTGTGAATGTCCTTGAGAGGCCCAGCCAGAGCCCAGACTTGAATCCGATTGAACATCTCTGGAGAGATCTAAAAATGAAACGCTTCCCATCCAACCTGTTGGAGCTTGAGAGGAGCTGCAAAGAGGAATGGGTGAAACTGCCCAAAGATAGGTGTGCCAAGCTTGTGGCATCATATTCAAAAATACTTGAGGTTGTAGTTGCAGCCAAAGGTGCATCAACAAAGTATTGAGCTGGGCTGTGAATACTTGTGTACATGTGATAAATTTGCTAAAATCTGAAGAATAATTTTGAGAACAAAAATGAATTTATTCCATTTTGGAAAAAGGCTGTAACATAACAAAATGTGGAAAAAGTGAAGCGCTGTGAATACTTTCCGGATGCACTGTATGTCAGTCGATGTATCTCTGTTCTATTATGAAGCACTTACTGTGAATTCTTCAGTCACACACCTGGACCCTTTCGCCCTGTAAGTCAACAAAACAATGTCTCAAGTACAGGGTATGTTAAAACCAAAACCAGTTCAATTGTTTAATACACAGGTCCTTACAGGTGGGAGCACATAAATAATATAGACATCTCTACAGCAGGTTCAGAATACGTCTGACAGGTAGCACAAAAGCCCTAATAAAAATGACCATTAGTATTTTTTACTTCTAACTCAAACTTTTGTCAATAAAGCCAAAACTATCATACATAGCCATTATTGTAAGTCTTAATACACACAATCACAATTACAGACAAAAAAGCACACACAACCCACACAACAAACACAGTGAGAGAGTTTAGAAGACGAATCAAGGCAAAGGCGTGCAAAAGCCTGCAGGGACAGAGTCACATAATGAGCCAAATCTAAAATGTGTGAATCTGACAACAAAATCCATCAGTGGATTCTCAAGGCCTATCTCACCCCTTCTTTCCTTCTCTCCGACTATCTCTCCCTCCGTTCCCTTATCTTCTGCAGCTCACATACACGCATAGTTTATCTAATCACAATACCAAAAATCAACTGAAGCTTCTGAAAGTTGTGTCATACCCCCAGACTGTTCAAGCTACGAGTTTGGGCGTGCACACGTGTGAGCATGCGTGTGTGAATAAATCTAGTCCCTCGGTCATGGCCTAATTGGAGTATCTGAGGCAGGGGACACAGCGACGTGAAGTGCTAATTTGATTTGTGTTTGTGGTTCTCTGAGAATGGCTTGATGGAACTGATGCAATTAGTGGTAACAGAATTGTGTCTTTCTTTGTGTGTGTGTGTGTGTGTGTGTGTGTGTATGAACTGCATTCATGTACTGTATGCTTTTCTTGTTTGCATGTGTGTTTTTTAACTGCACCATCTAACATGTTTTCAAAGTTGTGTATTCTCTGTGCTGTGAGCTCAAGTTTGTCTTTGGTTATTTGAGAGAGACAGAGTGGAGGGAGGGGGTCTTACCACCCAAGCAAAGTTTGCTGTCAAGTGGCAAAGAAAACATGGTTGATATCCTGTCTTAATTGATTTGTTTGTGTTTGTTGATTGAGATGAGAGATGCAGCCATGGAGTGTAAATGTTCAAATTATGAAAAGCAGACTGCATAATTACATCTCTGAATATTTCCCTATGGGAAACTCCCTATGGGGCTGAAGTAAAGAGAGGTAGAAAAACAGAGAGCAAGCGGAGACGGATAAAGAGAGTGACAGGAAAGCATTCTAACAAACTACCAAGTAAACGAGAAAATAAATAAAGTTTGATTATGTAGATTTCCATCATTACACATCTTATGGCTCCATCTCTTCCACTGCCCTCGAGACTAGTGGATTAGATCTAAACAGTGGATTAAATTAATCTGCAACCTGGGATTAGGATTATGAGTGTGGGTTTTGAGAGATTTATGGCATGTTGCATAATGGGTTTACACCATTTTTATGGGTTTAAACCAGTGCATTGAGTTTCCTAGGTGAACAGAAAAGTACAGTAGACTAAGCAAGGAGAGGCAATACAGAGTGAAGAGAGAGATTATTTTTAAATCATCCTTTGAAGGCGCCCCCCTGTCAGACAAGGAATTCTGTGTGCAAAATTGGTCTTGTATTTTCTTGAAAATGTAATTTAGTCTAGCCATTGATTAATGTATCATTTCATGCTGAAATGAGAGAACGCCACAGATGCCCAGGAGGGACAGGCAATGTTTTATTGGTTTGTGGTTGTTTTTACTAACAAGAAAACAAAGAAAGGGGAAAATAGGAAGGCAGGTAGACACAGGAGAGACAGGCACACATACAAATAAATATTTAGGTTATGCATGATCACCCAAGTTCTATGAACACAGGCACAACCCTGTATTAGCCAGAAACACATTGTGTAACAGGTGCTCTACTCTCTTTATGTGCTGTGCTGCACTAATCTCTTTCATTTAACTCTTAATCAATTACATTTAAACAATTAGGGACTGGGCGGTATTGCACCTGCACTAGCTGAGTTACATCAAAATAGAGAGGGACTTTTCTCCAACCCAGGATTGCCAACAGAGCTCCACCAGTATTCACAAGGTCACATAGAAGGATGCTAAAAAGTAAGTGTTTTTGGCACTGGCATGTGTGCAAGATATCCACTGCCATAATGTATGCCGTTACAGTATATCTGTCCACACTGCTGTCATCTCCAGTGAGGTGACGTGGCAATTCTCCTCTGGGCTCTGCACAATGAACTTTGTTCCACAGGTTCCCATCAGGGATACATGTATAGATACTGATGCTTAAGGGGCCCACTCCCTGCAGAGGTGGTAATTGTGGTTGCCCACTGTTGTCTGCCTGGTTGTTGGCTGAATGATTACAAGTGCTTACTGCATAAATGATTTCATCATTCATGCAGCAATCTAAGTATAGCTACAGTACAGTGTGAGCTACTGCCTCATTGTAAAGGATGTGCATGACAGTCAGAGCTGTTAACTCCACGATGGCCGTCTGTCTGGGCTCACCAAAAAGGAAAGAATCGAGTTTTCGTCTGTGAAATTGTAGTCTAATGCTTTGTCATGCATTTTTTATTTTCATGCCTTCTAAACATTTTGAGTCTACAGCTGTCAATGTTTTGTGTGTACAGTTACCATGGTTACAGGTGCCAGGTGTGGAAAAGCCTTGTTCAGTTGTTCACAGTGTCCATGTCGCAGTGCTCTGCAGTAATGCAACAGACAGACTCTCTGTTTGAACAGAACTTTCTCTCTCTCTGTCGTTCCTGCTCACCTAGCGTTAGCATTACCACAGTTACCTGTCCCTTCCACGGCAGAGCAGCAAACCATTCAGAAGCTGCACTCACTTGTTCATTAAAGTACTGTTTATTGTCTGGGTTTAATTTGAGAGAAGAAGCTAAAACGTTGGATAACATAATGATATATATTTTGTGAACATCTAGAGGAAGATTTAGATGACTGGCTGCTGACAACACAAAAGGGAGCTGACTGAAAGTAAGTTTAACGTTACATCAACATTAGAAGTACTTGTGTTACATTAGCTAACTTTTTATAAATGCTGGCATCCTGCCTGTTTTTTTTTCATAGTTTGTCTCAGCTCTTTTGTTTTGCTTCTTGTCTAATTCTCAGTAGATTGTAGATTAATTAAGTCAATAAATCTTTCTTCCAAGACTCAATAAAGTCAGATAAGATTACAAACAGAGACAGAATGTTATTGAATGCAAGATGCTTCTTATTAACGGTAGAGCAACAAGTCAAGCGACTAAATCAACTTCTGGATGAGAAATATTTTGTTTTACTAATCAGGCATTAAAAAGTAATTAGTTAATTAGTCCATTCACCCATCTTTCACATTATGGTTTTGTTTTTATTGTTGACAAAAAAAACCAAACACATTTTGTCATACTTGTTTGTCACACCTTATTTTTTTATGTAATTTTAGTCTTGTTTTCGTCGATGGATATTTTCCTCACAGTTTTCACTGACGAACTTTCCACTGATCGGCTGCTAATCTGGACGTTTTCCCCACAGACCCTCACATATGTTTACAAAATGATCATTTGACAAACACTAAGCTCCAGGATGACCAGGTACATACAATACCTGGATAATATAGAATGTGATAATGGGAAAGCTGTTTTGCAGAGTGAGTTAGTTTGCAGCTCTCTTGTAGCACCTTATGGTCACAAAATCACTGGGATGATCTAATCACTGCCGAATGCTGAGTTGTAACTCACACTGGAGAAGAGCTTGTGCCAAATACCATATATGTACCAGATGTAACCAAAGTGGTGACCTATACCAGCTGCTGGTTATGATGGGCCACAGTGAAATACTTTTTTTATGGGGCCCCCTCTTGACCCTGTAATGGATGTGCACATGCAAAACACACATTAGAACTTAGCCACAGTATCAAAATCAAATGAGCTCATTAACAAATCAGCAGAATACTGTATATTCAGATGTTTCTAATGTAGTTGGATTATGCATGACGCGAACTGGAATTATGACAGGGCAGACAGGGGCCAATCTGAGAACTCAATTCAGCCTAAATAAGCACACGTTTTTCTGTTTAAGCAGCATCTGACAGACCATGCAGTGTGGAAAATCCTCAGCAATGTCCTCTATAGGCGTGTCCACCTCTCCTGTTCTTAGTAGATACTGCCAATTAACCATCTCATTCAGTGGCTCCTCTGCCAGCTCTCTCTGATTAGCTTTAATTTAGTAGAGGATTGCTCCACTGTCGCAACTTCGACAGATGTCACTTTGCTTGGCTTGCTTCAGGGCCGCCGTCATACGTCCCAGGGGAAATTATTCTGCTGTGAATTTCTGGGACCAGAGATAGTTAGCTACGCTAACTTCAAGTCAGCCTACTCTAGTTGAAAGTTGCTAAGCGCTTGAGTAACTGTAATGACATATTGCTCCCTGTGATGGAGGTAATAACTTGGTTCAAACCTCTGCCAAATTGTGAAAGATCTGTTTTGTTTTCTCTTGTAAAAAAAGTCAGAGATAAATAAACCACGCTTCTTCTGTGCTGTTGCTTACATACAGACACACACTCACTCTCTGTCTCTGACTACCCATCGTGCCATTCTGCCCATTGTAAGGTATATTCAGCCAGTCTTCAGATGCCTTTTTGGAAGGAACTACAACAATATAATTCTCAAGGTGTGTTCAGACAATGTGAAATTGTAAACTGTTTCGAACAAATTTGCAGACAAACACCAAAAATACCACCGCAGTTGAATTTGCACAATTAAAACTAGGTGAAAATTTCATTCTGTCTGATTACGCCTTAAAGACCACCCTCAGAGTGCAAAAACTATTTTAAATATAATTCCTTTGAGGTTGGGAATTGGACCCAGAGCATCAGAGCTGAAGACAAATACAATATATACACTACACTGTTATGCTCTGTCTTTCAGAGACTTTTTACATTTTCGATTTTTTTTTTCAACAATGGAAGTATGTACTGTTTAATACTGTATTTACATTTAAATAGATCATTCAAATGAAACACATTTTCAGTTACCAGATGCATAAGTGAATATATCCACTTAAAGAGAAGGTGCTCACTTCTTTTTTCAACCTCACAACACATCAACTGAGCACCCACCCCCACACACAGAGACACACATACACAAAGACACAGTATGACAGATGGATGGTGTTTTTATAAACAGTATGAAACGGGTCGAATCGGCCACAGCTTAAGATGCTTCAAGTTCATGACTTTCTCTTACTGCTCCTCCAGTACCCATCATACCAGAATCCTAGAGCATTCAAAAGATGATAGCTGTTGACAGAGATAAGATCACAGTATTTCACCTTAAGAGTAGAAGTTTTCAACTGCAGCCCCTCACACTGTGAGATAAAAGCAGAGCTAAACCAATGACAACAGCTTTGGAGAAACCAAACCTATGTACACAGGGAGAGGGGGGGCTGAGCCAGAAAAAAATTGCTTTTCAAAGTCACAATTTATGTGACATTTGTCACTGCACAACTTCAACTTCTTTTAGAACAAAATGGTAAACAAAGGTACTTTTCAAATACAATTCTGTAAAAACAGCATTCCATGAAGATACTGTGTAGCATTAATATTTAGTATTGGGTTGTAACACAGCTGAGAGTTTGCTTATACAAGCTGTGAGACTGTTCTTTTTTAAATCTGTCATGTACAGTATCTTAGAGGATTTATTGGTTGAGCATTTCTTTCTGCATATTAAAGGAACTAATGTGGTTTCTGTTATGTTTTATACCTCACACATATTACTGTACTGTTGTGCAAGATGTCATTACTATGAAATCAATTTGTTTATGTAATTAGCTGGCATAATACTGGTACTGTGGACCATAGTTTAAAATGTTCAACTTGCAGACTATTGCATCTTTTAGCCCTTTTTGACAGCACATGGATTGCTAAACATATGCAAAATAGTATTGTCTTTTATTATTTCTCTTCATCATAAATAACTAACTGCTCCAATCCACCTCTAATTAATGCTTTGTTACATCACGTAGCAGTCAGCTACAACCAGTGGCCACTATTGTGTCAAGGTATCCATGCGACTACTGAGCTTTTATGGTTATCTGTGAGTATTCAAAGTACTCAATGATTTTCTGTGTGCCCACAGAATTCTGGATTATGAAAATGATGGACATGTACTAATGAATAGCAAAATCCACACAGAAGAGTTAGCTAGCTAGCCAAAGTTTAAGACAGGAAGTAACTGAGAGATGGGAAGTGGACTACAAACAAATAACGAAGGTCTCAGAAGCGAAAATGAAAAGATTCAGTTGAGAAAGAAATAGGAGGAGTTGGTAGAGACTGGGACAGAGCTAAACAGAGAGTGAATTTTTTGTCTTCCATTTTTTCAGTTGGCCAGAAACGTGATTCATATTGAATGATAATTTCCCTCTGTGTCTCAAATGAAGGTGTGAAATAAACAATTGTTTGCTAAAACAACTTGATAAGGCCTTGCTATGTCACGGCTGTAAGCTTGTTTTGGAGTTTGTGTGCCCCCAAGTGGCCATGCAAATGATAATGCAGCTTTAAAGATATGTTAATAATTCACACAGATTTTACACAGGAACTAAGTGAATGGAAACACTGCAAAAAAACAGACTATTGTATAAGTTTAGACTTAGATATTACAACCAGGATTCTGAAAGTATTATATTATCTATTATAATCATTATTTGTGTTAACACATTACAGTAATAAAAGTAGAAAGTATAAACATCTGCATCTAGTGCTGTGAGAAGACCAGTTAACTACAAAAAAATGACAGTCAATTACAGATAATGTTTGTTTTATGAGTCAGAGACACATTGTTTGTAGATGAGAGCTGCACTGGCTTACATTTCATTTGTCTTTGTCGTGATCATAAATGTGAGATGACTAACACACACACACACACAGCTGCAGCTCTGCATTTTCATCTCATCCCAACTCCTCTCCCTTCTCTCTGACATGCACTGCATCTGTCACAGGGCAAACTTTGTATTGCTTTGAATTGCATTCTTATTCTCTAAAATGTATGCTATCAGTAGGGGCAGAAGATATAGAGACACAGAAAGAGACATGATGTCCAGCAGACAATGGTGGTGCCAGGGGAAAATAGAATTAATATTGTGCCAGCAATCTTGTTAAAACTCCCACCCTAACCCCACCCACAACACAACCACACACACACACACATACACACACACTGGTCCTTGCCAAGCAATCCTATTAAACAATGAGTGTGGCATTTAATCTCTTAACAAGGGGGAGGGGCCGACAGACAGATAGACAGACAGAGAGGGAGAGAGAGAGAGAGGCAGGACTATTTCCTCTTTTCTTACTTCCTGTATGGTCTCCACCCTTCATAAAGCATCCATATGTGCTGTTCTCTGAGCTGCAGCTCCTCATTATTGACACACATGCAAGGTGTATACTAGTGATAATTCATAACAATGCTTCAGTAAGGTAATGCACAGTAAGCACAGCATCCTGGCTGTCCCTTGTGTTGGGCTATGTAATGAATGGATCAACAGGGAAAATGTAAATAATATCTGTTAAAAGCCCAAATAATCCAGCAGAAACTCCCTGTAATGCATCTGGATACAAGTAAACAGCCTAGTCAGTGAGTAAAATGCATCCTACATACACATGCACACATACCAAACAACATGCACGTGTACACCCACTACCAATCTATCAGCCTAATTATCACTGACTTCATAGTGAGACATAACCACTTAATCAGCAGAATATTCACCATACCAAAGTTACTATAGCACATCCAGAACTCTTATGCAGATAGTATGTATGAATATGCAGATACACATGCACATGACAGCAGACCTTTTATCATTGTTCATTAAATGCTGCACAGACAATTTGGAGAAGATTCTCTTCCTAGGAGTGGCATAACACTGAGGCAAATATTTATGCATACCAGGACAGTATTAGTATGCAAGGGTCTCTTCACAAATGGCAGTCATAATAATAACAATTATAACCACAAAATACCAACCACATAACAGTTCTTCAGTTAAGGGCTGCAACTGAAAATTATCTTAGTTGTTGAGAAATCATGCTGAGTATTTGTTCGCAGTTAATTGTTTGGTCTATGAAATGTCAGAAAACTGACAACAAGACTACCACGAAACTAGCCTATAAGCATGCAAACATTTGCTACAACTGAGGCTGGTAGGAAAACCATTGATTGAAATTTTTACCTGATGATGTTGCTAGATAAAAAGTCTGGGGATCAGGAAAGTTATTAGAATGCATCCCTTTGGGACATGTATGTGTGTACCGAAGTTCAGTGCAATCCAAAAAATTGTTGCTGAGAGAGTTCACCCAAAATATAAATAAAAAATAAAAAGAGAACGCTGGTGGCATTAGAGGAAAAGACAGGGGATTACCAAAGTCAGTAGGATTCATCCTATAGGGACCTTTAATTTCTATACCAAATTTTTATTTACATGTATCCAGTCATCCAAACTCTAAGATCTGCGACTCAACATCTCTCTCTGCAATTGGGTTTAAGACTTCTCAACAGGCAGACATTGCGAGTGGGAAGTAAATTCTCCAACAAACTCACACCCAACACAGGGGCTCCACAGGGGTGTGTACTGAGTCCTCTACTGTACTCTCTCTCTACACCTCTGACTGTGGCAACACACGCCACCAACTCCAATGTGAAGTTTGCAGACGACACAGTGGTGGCGGGCCTGATCTCCAGCAGCGACGAACGGGCCTACCTGGAAGAGGTTGACCCCAGTGAGGGTCCTCCGATGGGGGAAAGAGTGAGTAGCCTCAAGTATCTTGGTGTTCATGTCACTGGGGTCCTCACTTGGATCACCCACATAAACTGCCTGGTTACCAAGGCCAGACTGGGCCTCTACCTCCTTAGGCTCATCAAGAGCATCCTGACCTGCAACATCACAGTCTGGTATGGGAACTATACGCAGTTATATATATATATATGTATATATGTATATATATATATATGTATATATGTGTATATATGTATATATATATATGTGTGTGTGTATATATATATATGTGTGTGTATATATATGTTTGTATAGGGGTTATAAATATATTATAATCTAACAATAACTGTGTGTATGATGCTATTATTAACACATATTATCTCATCTTATAAGGACTTATAATGGCCTTATTACCTATTAACTAACACTTATTACAAGGACCTTAATATAAAGCCTTTATACCAAAACGGTAACAAAGGGATGTTTGTTTATGTCCCTCATACTTTCATCAAAAACGATTATGCATATAATCAGGAACATAATACTGGTTCACAGCCCAGAGTTTCATACCAGTGCCAACTGTGAAAACTGGAGGTAGCGAAGTTCACTGCTGCTCCTGAGTGTGTATAAGCAGTAATAGGAAAATTACATTGTGCTTTTACAGTGAGTCAGTGGCTGATAAGAGCAGCTATTACCAAAATAAATGGATTTATCCCTAGCTGTGTGTAGAAGTCACTTTGGTTGACATCTCTGCATGTGACAAGTGGATTTAACGCCTCTCCTCTATTCTCTTTCCTTTTTTCTCTCTGTCTTTTCTTTGCCTCTCTCTCTCATTTTCTACTATTATGTCTATGTTTTTCTGCCTTAGCACTCTTTGTGTTCTGTTTTTTTATATTTTTCAAGGCATTAATGCTGTTTGATATTTCCTCCATCTTTTAGCATTCTGCAGAGGCAGACTTCCTCCTCCTCTCCAACTCTCTTCTATTTATGTGTATAATGAAAGCCTATAATCATATTCTACCCACCCACATACTGTCTGAGGCTTTAAGATTATATGTCTCTGGAAGTAAGAACAACAGAATCATCATCATATTAATAGCAGTGGCGGAAGATCTTCATCATTGTTGCAGTACTGCTTATAATCCCCTCTGTCTATCAAACATGCCAATTATTTCCAAGATTCACTGGTGTAGGAGTGGAATAAATGAGAAGCAACAGATGCCTAAGTGCAGAGCTACAGTAAACAAGAACACAATGGAGATAAATTAATGTTACATATAATGAGAGCTCACCTTATAGAGATGAACAGAAGATATCATTAGTAGTAAATGGCAACATCACTATGAATTTAGTGGTGAAATGATGCATGCATCAACAAAACATTTTCCTATCATTTCACTAGCTTAAAAGTGCCCTAATGTAGTTAGAGAACAACAAATATGACATATACTCCCAGCAGTTTTGGAAATGTAAAATGTCCCAGACTCTTTACACATCAATATGGTGCCATTATTGCACGAGGAAATGTAAACATGTTGTCTTTGCATGGCAGTCATCAATTTTCCACCCAAATTTAGAACAGATTTTAACAGAAGTTCCTTAAAAACTGCTAAAGAAAATGTGAATTATTGTGTGTTTCCATCCACTACTATCAATATTAGAAGTTGGGCACATCCTACTACTATAATTGGAGAGTAGTTTGTGTGCCCACCATTCAGTTTTATCTTTTTACTTTCAAAACCTTTATTTCTGGGGAATAACTTTCACCTGGAACTACTTTTTCACTGTACCACACATCTGCCCTACAAAGCCTAAGTGCAGTAACTATGCAAAGTGTTTCAACTGGCCAGCCAAATGGGTAATAGGTATATAAGTGAATTTGCACTATTTGTACATGTATTTCATAAGGTAATTCTTATATCCAAAAACCATGATGGATGATTTGACCTTTGACCCAGATTTTTTTTTTTTTAATTATGACATGTTTGAACTTAACAGTATTGTTATTAACAACAGCTACATTTTAATTCATATTTGATTTTATTAAAAAATGGGAAATCTAGTAACATTTCATATCAGATTGTAATTACATATTTTAAATAATTTCAATAACACTAAAGTCTAAATTGACAGTGAATATAACAGAAGAAGAAAAATTTGAAAAAGCAAACAAGTTTAAGCATCTTGTTTAAAAAGAAGCATAACTCACTTGTCTGCAAGTCGTGATGCCGCCAATTGCAAAAGATTGGCGCGCGGTAGTGAATTGAGATAAACAGCTGGTGGCACTAATTCTCCAGTCCAGTTCCATTGCAGAAGAATAGGTTGGGGGAAAAACTATGTGGAAAATGTCTGATGAAAATGTGGCATTTATGTTTGTTTGAGGTATTTGTTTGGGGAAGGTTACAGTCGCCTCATCACTCCAGACGGATCTCTGTCACGATCCCTGATTTTTGGTTTCTGTTTCCTGTTTTATTTTGGTAATTCCTGTCTGGCTCCCTGTGCCTTCCTGTCTTTGTTTGTTTTCCTCCTTAGTTTGATTACACTCACCTGTGTCGCATCCCCTCGTTTGCTTTCCTTATTTATAGTGGTCCCTTCCCTTTGTCTCTTTTCGGGTCATTGTCTATGTTCTGTCGGTGTCAGAGGTTCCTGGTTCCTCGTGCCTATGTCCTGCCTTCTCTTCACTCACGTGCTTTTTGTGGTTTGTCAGATTTGTTTTCTACAAATAAATCGTTTTTGCTACTGGTGCTGCCTGTCTGCATTTTTGGGTCCTAGTCTGCTGCCATGGCTTTTCCTGACAGATCTCGTTTCCTTCAGCAATAATTTTAATCTCTCCAGTTTAGCGGAAGCTACGTTGGATGTTTGACCACATGCTTCATGTACGTCATGATTAATTTCATAAGTCTGTTTGCATGCACTTTACTGTAATTTGGGTTTTATTGATATACACAAACTTTTCTACCTCAAGAAAGCATATAAATGTTGTTGCTATATTAAGAATTTTTTTCTAATTCCTTGCAATTCCACTCCCTTTTTTATGCACAAATGAATGGAAGCACTCAGACTAATGATCTGGTTTTTGATATATGATATTTCATTTTCCCATCTTGAAAATAAAAATGTTAAAGCTATTGTCAACAAATGCTATTTTTCTTGGTCCCTTTCTCAGGACTTTCTACCTCCATTCATTTCAAAATGGGTTATAAGTATATAGTTTGTTGAAACAGTCCCAACTCCAGCTCCACTTATTATCTTTTTCAGAGCTTCCATTCACATTACAGTCATCGTCGGGAGCTGGAGTTTGCCAAGTTGCTTTTTGCTTAAGTTTACTTTATGTATACCCCTTTCTATGTCAAAACTTGTTCAGACTCCAGTTACAATTCGTCAAATAGCAAATAGTTGGGAGAAATGTCTCAGGTCGGTTTTGCAATTGAGAATAATGAATATATATTTACATTTTGAGGACAAAGAACACAAGCAAAAGTTATCTTTTCACCATTTGTCAAACAAAATCCCTTTGGCACCTTTTTGTTTGAAATTATCACAATTATCAGTCAACACAAACATGTTGTGCACAGTTTGCTGATATCTTTCACCTCTATATTAGCATTCTCACAATTTAAACAGATACTTCTTTCTATGGCCACTGGCTTGAAAACACTGTACCATGCAGCTGAGGCTTAATATGTGTAAATGTGTATGTGCTCTGTGCGTATATTTACCTAGGTGCACATGTGGATGTGTGTCATTTCCGAGCAGCTTTTTTCAGTGTCCCAACCCCAAAACTAAATAAACACCCCAACACTCTCTGTGAATAGCTTCTCTGTGGGGTTTCTCTCTCTGTGGGGTCCGTCTGTGGTGAGAGGTTTTTACCGTCATTGCCCCTCAAATTATTTCAGCATTGAGCACTCTGACCACTTGTACTGGATTTTAAACTACTGTTGGGAGAACAAACTGTGGCCACATGAGTAAGGACAAATATGAATTGGTTGAATCAAATCGACCATGTTATAAAGACAACAGGTAGCAGCAGCACCAAAAGGAGGGGTCTTATACAACATTTTTCTGAGGGTACTAATGTGGGATCAATATGTGACAGACTGTTAAATGGACTTATTGTACTCCCAGTAGGATACAAGCAGAACACACCTATGAACAGCATTTGTATGGAATAATATTCAAAAAGCTGTAATTAAAAACGGGATTGTATCCGTAAACTTGTGCAGTAACATTTGTATCTGTAAGCTTAGTTTTGCAAACTTGTACATTTATGTTCTCTTTACATGGCTCGGTGTTGACTGAGCACGATGGTTGACTGACGGTGTTGACTAGCCTGCTTTGCTGTGCATAGCGATTCCAAAAACACGTATTGGTCAGAAGTTGGAGATCCCGCCCTCCCTCCCTTGTGGATAGCTTTTTTCTAGTGCAAATACAAAACATACTACACAGTACATGCGTGCACATGCACGTAAGTATTTTTGTGAAAATTAGTTTGCAATTCTCTGTCCAACAGTCATTTTTTTCTTTCTACCCCCCGTCTCATTCACACACACACCAACACAAACATACGCTCACTCCTGGGGCCAATTAGTCAAGTTGAAACGTCTTCATTTTTCATTTGAGTGTTCAATGATCAGTATAATTGGAATTAATAAGCCAATTTCATTTGGCAGAGATGCGAGTTTTTGGCACTTGTTTTGAGCACCCTCACAGTTGGTTAGGGGGGAGGAAACCACAAAACAAGGGTCTCATTAACTGGGTCAATTACAGTCGAAACACATCACCTTATTAATCTTCCTCTGCCTGGCATAATACAAAATGCTTTGGTATGCTTATCAGACTGCTGTCTATGCAGTATAGTATTCAGCAGTGCATGCTGGATCATGTTCACTGTCTAAATAACAGGAGAGGTGAGCTGAGACCATTTTGGGTCTTAAATGTTAATTCTGATTGTATTTATTAGGTGATACAAATTAAAGCTGCACTAATCAATATTTTTTTACGTTAACAATGAATGTAATCAGAATGTGAAAGGGGTCGCTCGTAGTGACTAACCCACATAAAATGATCATCCGTTCTGCAGTTTCACTCAGCTCTACGGTCAGCTTTTAGTTCTGTTGTGGTTTTGGTTTCCCAGCCCACAAGCTTCACTCTCATCAACCTTTTTATGCAGTAACAGCAGGCAGCTGTTGGTTTGCATCTCATGTTAGTGAGTACACGCTCGTAAGGATCCACACATATACACACAAGCAATTGGTTGACTTGATCCACATTCTTGCTGAGTTTCATGCTTTTCCTGTGATTGACAGCTGACGAAACTTAGGAAAAGGTCCAGCAATAAGCACAAAAGAAGACCTTCTAGCTAGCAAACATGGGTGTGAACACAGCATATTTCAAAATATGAGCAAAAATCTACTCCACAAATGTTTTATGAGGAAGGAAATGCATTCAACATCTAAAAGAAAAAGCAAACCAATCAAACAATGCCTGTATAATGCTGCCCCAGTGTGTGATTTTAGATAGCATGGCAAAGGAGCGTGACATGTTACACAACAGTGTCTCCACAATCTGCAAACATTTTGGGTAACTTCTTCTTTGAGTTAGCTGTTAACTGCTGCTAGCTGCTTTTTAAATCCCTCGGCATCCCTCACACCTTTACAATGACATTGGTGAAGTTTAGCAGGTACTTTTTACCATAGGACTATTCATCATCTTAGTTTAGTTTAGCTTAGTAGGAAATAATTTGATAATTAATGCTTAACACAAAGTACAACTAACCGGCTAATATTGCTGTCTATCAGAGTCACACTACTTGTGTGGCTAAAAATCTAATCTTTAAAATAGTAAAACTAGGGACATTAAAGGAAGGATTGAAGGCAGTATTTGAAATTGTATTTGTACTTTAACTCTATGAAATGCCTCATTGTCATGAAAAGAGGCTTGTTAGTCTAGGTTAACTCTTATGAGATTGAGTGAAGTTCTGGATATAAAGGGACGTTTCAGTGAAAGGGTGTTTGTAATTTCTACTCTGAAAGATGGCCTCCCTCTCCCTTTCATCTTCTACCTTCCCACACACCTACAGATCAACAAGAATGTCTCTTCACACACACACACACACACACACACACACACACACACACATTTCCTCTCAGCATATATCCTCTCCCACTCTCCCTCCTTTATGCACATGTACAAAGGCCTACACATGTGCATTCACAAACATAAACTGTTCCCACCTCACTGTAATATGAACAGACAGGTTCACACCGCATCTCATTTGGATGTCACTGCACTGCCTGGCCTCCTTTGCTATATTAAAAACTCCACTCCTATCATTATCAAAACTACAAGCAGATGGCGGCGAATCTGCTTGGCTCTCACTGAGGTCATGTGAAAGCTGCTTTTTTTTCTCTCAGTTTATTTTGGAGACAATGCTTCATACTCCTCTCTGCACAGAAAGGATGTCTCATCTACAGTATGACACTTCTTTGTGAGGGGTGCAAGATTTTTTGCTGCTTCACACCATATATCTTCACTCTCTAGGGTGGTAGTTTTGTGTGAATTTGCACACTCAAACACATTATAAATAACCCTGTTTGCAGCAAGTGGATGACTTGCCCATCTGTTGTAGTGATCTCATGGAAGACTACACCTCTCAAAGGTTGGAACTCAAGTAAACTCATGGAAGGCATTCTCTATCGTCGTTTCACCATATGTTAAATATAGTGTGGATGAAGCTGACTGGGTGTCAAAGTTCCACATATGAGCCAATGTCCTGCCTAATTGTGAGCATGGGGTGGTGACATACTTGTGATGTCTGTGGTTAGGGTAGGGTTTAATTATAACATTACAGCCAAAATCCTTTTATTAATACTAATGTACAGAAATTGTTTGTGTCAGTTCAGTCCGTGGTTCATTTTAGGTTGACACAGATGTATTACCAGCAACCTGTTATAAAGAGTTTATATGTTATAGCTAAGAAAACATGGTTAATACATAATTTCTCATGTTCAAATAAGCCATCAGTTCTGCATTTATAAATGTTAGCAAGTAATTAATAAAGAGTCATGGGTTTCTCACTGTCTAATAAGCCAACAGCTAAAGTTAGTCATCTATTAATAATGACAGTCTATCAAGTTTGCAGTTGTTAAGTGGACTTTGGTCCAGAGGCTGATAAAAGAGCTATCTTAAAAGACAACGTGTTTTGCTAGAGATATTTAAAAACCTGGCAACGTTCACAGACATTTTATTGTCCATGTTGACACACAAGGAGTTTGACTCCAGTTGTCTGTAACTCTCAATTTATTTACACACAGCGCCAAAAACAAATGTACAGTGAGATACAAATATTACTATAGACTTGTTTATAGTAATATTTCAGCAAGCAGCCAAGTGCACTAACTAATGGAAGTTGAAACTGGAGATGGCTCTTTGCCAATGTTATGTACATTTTGTGGTTGATGGTCTTTTGATTTTGATCTTATAATGTTGATTTAGATTTGGTGTCCCATGTGGGTTTCTCTTTGTGTATGTACTTGTGGTTTAGTTTGGCAATAACTTTTCTTAAACTGCTGTTTTTGCTTTTTCATGCCGAAACAAGGTCACTTGCTAGATTGTCTTCTGATCTGCCACCTCGATGGATAAGGTCTGGTTTAGTTTGGGCAACATGTCCATCTTGGTTAAAAGACATCATTGTCAACTCCTGTGTCCCCGATGTCAAAGTCACATGTTTTGTTTACCCAACCATTCTCCCCTGTCTCTACCCCAAGAGGTTCTGCAACATTACATTGCAATTTAACATCCCAATTTAATAAAAGTTATAAATCAACTAAAAGAATACATTGTTGTGTGCTGTTCAAGGAACATTTGTTAATCTACCCTTTTAAAAATGTATGGTATCCAAGCAACTGATGAATGAGCCACTGATGGTGAAGCATAAATGCAGCAGCTGATGCCAATCACCTTTTACACATTGTGAAAGATGGTTGAGCAAGGAAGACAATCACACTTCAGTTTTCTTGAAGAACATACCTTGGCATCTTGGCATGTTGGTATTGATGGTATTGTTTTATCTAGACACAGTCCAAAATGTATGTTTTTGAGGTAGTTGTTGTAATCATAATTGGACTTAAACAGGCATATGAGTTAATCAAGAATTAGTGGCCATCTTGGCTAATACCATACCAAGCAAAAGGCACAGATGTGAAGCTGACACCACCACAAGGCAACGCTGCCAAGAACATGCTGTATGCGCGATAGGGCTGCATCTCTCTAGACAGGCAAAACTCGAAGAGAGGGAGACGTGCAGAGGACACGGCGGAGGAAAAGATCATGTCGAGCCCTCTCTTACCAGCAGCAGAGAGACGCTGCAGCGGCCAGGAGTGTGGGAGGATGTGCCGGCATTGGCCGGAAGCATGTCACACTTCTCCCACTCATTCTCTGATCGGCGGCTGAACAGCCTCCAGCTCTCCAGGCTCTCTCTTTCACGCTCACAAATGTGCACCCCTTCTCCTCTCCTTTTCTTTGCTCCTCACCAGTGTGCTTGCACACGGTCAGACTTACCAAGCCATCTTTTCAATGTTCCCCCTTATCCTTGTGATGCAAAGTCCATTGAGCCTGAGTCACCATCTCCAGCCAGTGTTAATGAACCCGCTGTTCTTGTCTGCAAGTCATGCAGACAGACGCCTGCATCATAATGACAATAAACCACTTCTGTATTTAAAAAGGAGATTTTTCTTTGACCTGATTGCAGAGCAGAAGTTCTGGTGAAGCCCTGTGCTATTTCTAAAGGTTTTAAATAGATCAAAAGATTCAGCAGGCATTGGATAATGACAAGTGGGAGATTTCATGCATGTAATATTTCTCTGGACAATGAATCCCTTCCCTCCTAGAGACCTTCATTCCAATGAGTGACTGTCAAAGACCAAGTGAGTTGGATTTTGAACACCCCAGGTTATGTTCAAGATATGCTCCTTCCCATTTGTGCTGGTTTCACTTCTATGAGACTATGATTTGTAATTCTGTTGGAGCCTGATAAGATAGGAAACTATTTTTCCTCCAGTTTATACCCACAAGTTATACCTTTAACTTGATCAGGCACGGTTTGATACCAGAATGTGAATGCTTTAGCTTCCATGAGCGCTACCTGTGCGATTCAGAGAAGAAAATCGCCGGGGGAGTTGATGACAGTCGATGTTGGAAAGCTGTCTCGCTGCATGCAGCCCTGTCATTTGAAACCCCTTTTTTTTCACATGCTTCTTCAACACTGACAGACCATGATAAATAAACAAACTTTTACTCAGTGTGATATCTCTTGCTCTCTCACTTTCTCTCCCGATTCCTCTTGGGCGACTGAGTTCTAGATCATTTGGTGAATGAAGTAGGACAGAGCATGACAGAAATACAGTCAAAGCAGATGGCTTTATGTCTCAGTCCTTTGCCCAATATTTCATCCAAGGAGTGAATTCCTCAGACGCTGAGAAGACTGTAAATATGAGATGTCATTATTTCCAACTATTTTTGAGCTACATCAACATTGCATTCATTACCTCACTAGACAATGCCAAACATTTATTGCCAACTATCAGTCAATAAGTTATACAGCTGCAGTAATACAATAAATGAGACTAAATCTGTCATTGTTTTCTATATTAAAACAACTTACAACATAACGCTAAATCAACTCGTTATTTTGCAATTTCAGGCATGCAGCCTGGTTAAAAGTGATTGGTGGTACTTTATCATGCTGCTGCAATTATACACTCTGCAATGGAGTTTGCTCTGTGAGCTTCTTCTTGTCTAACTCGGCCCCCACCTCTCCCCACTCAGGCCTGTCAAACCCCCAACCGAATGGCAACGCTCATCCTGAGCTCTTTGACAGCATGCCCGCACATCGAAGGTACACTGGTCATAAATATAAATGACAGCATCAATAAATGATGACCTCTTATTCAAATTCCTCATTATGCATGCAAATAGGTTTAAAGGGGGGAATATGAGCAAAGTGTGGTCTAATGTGAGAAGCGTAATTGTTACAAGGGTGCTGACCTGAGATCATTAATATTAATTCACTACATTGTTTCAGTCCGTTCCCCACTGCAGCCGATGACCTCACATATGAATTGGTTTGATTTTCATTCATGTGCAAAGTCTTTGGAGCTGGTGATAGTGTGCTGCTGAAACACACTACATTCGCTATAAGGCTGCCATTCACTGAATTAGATCATGGCTGCATTATTTTCATAAAATATTTGTAATTATTACAAGATTAGGTTCAAGAGGTCATAGTTGTTAGTTGTTCCTAGTGACATTTAAAGAAAGAAAAGGACTGCACACTAAACTACTGCAGCCACATCCAGTTGTTTAGCTGTAACAGTACCTATAGGGCAAAATGATTGATGAACAGTTGACAATTGAATAAAAACATACTTCTTACTCCACTCCATCAGTTGATTGTGTGGTCCTGTTTGTCTTGGTGGCCTAAAGCAGAAGTTTTTACCATATCCTAACAAAGTTATCTCAGGGCAGTTTTTTGTATCGAGCAGGTCAAGACCAACTCTCATATATACAAAGACCCAACAGTCCAGAGCAGGTGGGAGCAGAACCAGGCTCTAGGTGGGCGCTCATCTGCCTCGACCGGTTGGGTTGAAAGGGGGGGGGGGGGGGGTCAGGCGAGAGCCGGAGGAAG